>CABHPQ010165999.1:20214-31420 GCA_902168405.1 Peromyscus aztecus
TTGTTAGCACATATCCACAGTCTAAGGCCCTATGCCCCATGGTAACATAGAGCCCATGTTAACTCATATCCACAGTCCAGGGCCCCACCTGGCATATTTGCCATTCATTTAGGTTACTCAAGGTGAAAAATATCCCCTTGGCTTTTGTGTCTCTGACATTTTTTTCAAGATTCCAGGACAGATATTTAGTACATATTTCCTGCAGTGAGTTTGGTTATTATTTCTCAATAGTCAGGGCCTGTAAATCAGTTTTCTGGCAAGAACACTGGAGTGATGTTGCCTCTTGGAGGGTAGAGAGCTTACTTTACTTCATTACAGCAAACTTTACTATGGATACTTTGAATCTGTTGCTTCAGTAAAGACAGTTCAGTAGTTCAGCTCTTGCAGAGGACCTACATCCAGTTCCCAACATCCATACTGGGTGGCTCACAGCTTCTTGTAACTCCAGTTCCAAGATACCAAAGACTCTTTTTATGCCTCTGCATTACTCATATATGTACATCGATAAAAATACATATTTTTAAAAAGAACCTTCTTGAACTACTTGAAAATAATAGAAATATCCTTTCCTCATTCATTTCAATCATTTATTTTTAAGATTTCTGATGATATGTGGATAAACTATCATTATTGTTCCTAAGTGGCAATTTCTTAACATCATTCATTTTACATCAATTTGTTCCTGTTTTACTATAAAGAAAACACCTCTTTTCCCTCATGAATGTATTCATCTATTGATTTATATCGATATGAAATACATATTTCAACTTTATTCAGAGGATTATAAGCCATTGGCGTTGATACATGCTGAAATAATAAGGCACAATGCTCTTTTAAATTACTCATGGATTAGTTCACATGACAGATGTTGCTCTAAATCCTTGAGCTGGAAAAGTGGGAGGACAGATTGTCACCAAAGTCAGGGTCCAGAAGGCCCTCATAGTATCCTCACTTGTGGAGGATGGTGGGGGGAGAATATCTCACTCCTGGTCCTCATCACACAAGGACACAAATCCACTCGTGATACTTCCCTCCTACAGACAACCCTGTGGGGCCTAGGACTTCATATGTAGGGTCGCAAGAGGATATAAATTTAGGTCACAGCCCTGTCGCTGTCCTCTGGCCTTGGAATTATTCTCATGACTCTGTTCAGGGAAAGCCTTGTGTTCCTTTATCGTGTCCTCACCATTCTCTGAACACTGCTATTTTCTGTTTTAACAAGATGTTTCACACTCATTTATTTTCTTATGTCAGCCATGGATTTAGCTATTTGTAAAGCTCGGGTTTATATGATTATACAGGAGTATTTATTCAAACATGCATGTAACATACACACACATACACATTCATACACAAATGCATATACACACACTACACATACTAACACCTCCATGTATGTGTGTGTACATACATACATACACACAAACACAAACATGACATATACATCATAAACACACAACCATGACTACATACTGGCACACACAAATGCACATGCTCACACACATATACACATACTTTAGACACATGTACAAACAGACACACATATATTTTATACACTACTTCTCCTTTTCTGTCTCGGTTTTAGAAGCACTTAAAACAGAGACATATGGAACAAGCATGGAGGAGAATATTATTCACTTTTGCTTTACATACAGTTGACAAGTCGATGGGAGTACACTGTGAATCTGGGGTACACTGTGCCTGTCGGTGAAGTAAAAAACCACCTCTTCTGGTGAGAGCAAGGCAATACAGATCAACTGTCATAACATCATGTGCACATACAGAAAGGAGGAGAGAGAATCTCCTAGTGAAGCTTACTCTTCTGCTCTCCTGAGTGAGGAAGAGGCCAGCAGGCTTCTGTATCCTCCTAGAGGGTATGTATGGGTGCTCTTCTAAAAAAGAGTATGTAAAGTGAGAGACATTTCCTTTTCTACTCTTTTCAGAATGAGTTTGTCTCATCATAACCTTCTTATGATTGATGACTTCAAAAGGACCAGCTGCAATTAGACATTGTGTTCTATTGCAAAGCAATTATTTTCAATTTTTTTTCTTTTAAGTTAACAAGAAATACTTACATACGAGGGTGGAGTGTGATAGCTTAACACATGTATGCAATGCATGCTGGTCAGGTCATGGTGCTTCTCTTCCCACTAATTGTAACCCCATCTTCATGCTTGCCATACCTGAGCACCATGCCATGAGCTCTTCACACAAAGGTAGAGGGCCTCACTGTGCTACAGAATTCTAGAACAGTCCTCCTATCTCACTGTATTTTGGATCCCATTACCCATCATGCCCTGTCTCCTCCTACCTCTAGTAAGATCCATTTCACCCAGATCAACTTTTAGCTCCCACATCTGATAGGAAACACACCCAGTGGGTATTTCTGTTTGACTTACTTTACTGTAGCCTCCTCCTTCTGTCACAAGTTACGAATTGTCATTCTTATTAGACTGCGTAATATCAATGACATATACCATCCTCTTCATCCATGTACATATAGGTTCATGTTATGAGTAACACTGTAACAAACATGGGGATGTGGGTCCCTCTTCCATGTGCCAATTATGTTTTTTCCTTTGATACCCAGAATTCCTACTATAGAGCTAATTCAGTTGTCTAAGGACTCTACACATCACCCCTCTTAGTGGATGTGCTAATTTATAGTCACAGCAGTAACATATGAGTGTCCTTCCCTCATATTCACTACCAGCATTTGCTTTTATTTTATTTTATTTTACTTTATTTTATTTTTGCACTGAATAACAATCATACTCTCCTGGATGTGGCAAGAGTGTGCCTTTGATTTTTTTTATTTCTTTTATGACTCCTGAGCCAGCACCTGTTCATAAATCAGTTGACATTTTCTCTGGCTTGTGTTGTGCGAAATACCTACTCACATCATTTGCCCAATTTGAATCAAATCGGAATTGTTTGCTGTTGTTCGAGTTCCTTCCACATTTTCTGTGTGACTCCTCTTTTGCCTTCTCCCCTCCGAGATGGACTTGGTGCAAAGTCTTTTCAGGTTGATGCACTCACTTTGGCCGATTTTGCTTTTGTACTTGTGTGTTTGATATATTATCACCTGTATTCATTACCTAGACTGACTTTCTGGGAAGTGTGCCCATGTTTTCACCTAGTCACTTTACAGTCTCAAGGGCGACATCTGGGTCTTTAAGCCACGCTGGCTTCCTGTGGGGGTTTGTGACAGACATCATCCTTCTGCATATGGAAATTCAGTGTTCTCGGGACCGTTTATTGAAGAAGTGGTCCTTCCTGAAGTGTTCTTTTTGGTGGCATTGCAAAGAATCTCTTGGATGTAGATGTGCGGGTTTGTTTCTGTGTTCTTGGTGTTATGCCACTGGACTCCTTGTTAGTTATTAACCTCACTAACATGCTGTCTTTCTGAATCCATCAGTGTCCTGCATCATAAAACCAAGGTGTTGGGTTAACTCCGGATCTGCTCTTGGAAGACTGCCTTGGCTTTTTGAAACCTTTTAGACCCCCATACGAACTTAAAATAGTCTTTTCTATTTCTGTGAGGAATACCATGAATATTTTAATGGGAATTGCAATTGAATATGCAAATCACCCAGGATAAAAGAACAAATTAGCTAAAATCTTTTCTAAAATAGCAAAAAAGTGGTGGGTGTGTGTGTGTATACCTATCATCTTGTGTGTTTTATCATAGAGGGAGCATCTGCATCCTTGGTTTAATTGATACCGGTGGACTTACCATAACCATTATGAATGGGAGACTCTCTTTCTAAGGGCACTGTTGGCTTTTGAAAGGAATGCTGGTAGTTTGCATCCTGAAACTTTTATCAATATATTGCATACAATAACATTTTGATGGAGCCTTTCTATTTCCTATATGTAAAAATCATTTCATTTGCAAATGGGAACGATTTGACTTCCCACTTTCCCATTCATATGTCCTTTATTCTTTCTCATCACAATGGCTCTAAGACTCCAAGGAGCATGTTGTTTCAAGTGGACATCTGTGTTCTTCCCAACCATACAGGAAGCACTTTCAGCTTTTCTTCATTCAATGTGATGCTGGCTATGAATTTTTCACACACAGAGTGTATTATATTTCATGTGTGTTATATAAATATGCATGATTTTTTTCAGAGCTTTATCATGAAAATGTTGAATCTTATTGTGTGGGAGACCAGCTCTTACCTTTTAAGGCTTCCTAAGAGGAGAAGAGAGGAATAAGAAACCTGTAGATAGAAAAGAGGAGACAAACAGAAACACAGGATAGCTTCAGGAGGACCTGGATCAAAATCCACCGGCCCCTTCTGCCTTTTCAAAGGGGCTTTTTTTATAACAGTGCCAAGGGGAGGGGCAAAAGACCTCCCCCTTGCTAGATCAAAACACACCGCACAGCCAAGTGCAGACCCTTCCAAACACCTGGTAACCATACCTATGGTCCGATCATTTCCCTATGCAGCCCTGCTGGGTAAAGCAAGCTCAGATTCTCAGACCCTGAGCAAGTTCTCACTAGGAAAACTCTGTGGGTCTCTACATTATTGAGTGTTTTTCTTGCATCTATTGACATAAACATACCATTTTGTTACTGAATTGCTAAGATGTGTAATATTTATCAATTTGTTATTAATCTCAACTTGAAGCCTTGAGATAAATCTCACTGAATCATGATAAATTGTCTTTTTCATATGCTCAAAGAATTTATTTGTAAGTATTTTTTGATAATTTTTGTTTCTGGGTCCATCAAGTTTCTCTGGTCTTAAATATTGATTGATTGATTGATTGATTGATTGATTGATTTACTTATTTACTTATTTAGTGTGTGTCTGTGTGTGTTTATGTATGTGTGTGTATGTGTTTATGTGTGTGTGTATGTGTGTGTGTTGTTATTTGGTGTTCTCATTAGGATAATGTTAACTTCAAAATGAGTGTTAAGGAATGCCCCACCCCCCATTTTTTAATGTTAAGAAAAATAATGTAGAGTTTTTTGTTGATTGGTGTTTGCATTGAGTAAAGGTCAACTATGAACATGTCTGCTCCTGGTCTTCTCTTTGATGAGAAAATTCTTGTTTCTGATTCAATCTTGTTTTCTACCTCTGAACTTTTCAGGTCGTCTGTGTCTCCCTTCCATATGTATTGGTTATATATATATACATTGAAATTTATCATTTATCTATTTCCCAAGCAGTTGTTCCTTCTAGCTCCTAGTGATACTTTGTGTTTCTATGTAACAATGACTTTCATGTCTTTAGATGTTTGATACCTTTTGTTATTCATTACTCATATTATTCCATTATGGCCAAAGTTGATATCTGATATGACTTCTGTCATTTTTTTTTATTGAGATTTGGTTTGTGGCTGAAAAATGTGATCAGCCCTACAGAACTGTCCATGTGCTCCTGAGATGAAAATATATCTGCCAGCTGACATGTTACGTTATGTGGTTTGTGACTCTCAGGTCAGACTGTCTTGCCTGTGTGTCCTGTCCTATGATTCAAGTGGGGCCATGAAGTTTTAAACTGTCCTTGCATCGAAGGCCATCCTTCCCCAAAACCTAATAGCGTTGACTTTGTAAAGTTCGGTTCTTGATGTTAGGTGCATATGTGGTACAGTTTTAGAAGTTCTTACTAAATTGATTCATTGACCTATTTACATAAACACACACATATATAATGTAATTTTCTATATATTTCTAAAGTGTTGTCTCTAAGTCCATTTTATCTTACATACAAATAGCAATTCCTGTTCTCTGTATTTCCTTTTCAAGACAGTATCCTTTTAAATCCCTTCACTTTGTAGATTCAGTGTGTCCTTACTAGTAAGTTTCTTGTAGTAACTTACCTTTAAATCCTACATGAGTTTTCTTTTGGTTGAATGATTTTTTTTGGTAGGTTCTTTGTCTCATAATGCTGTTTAATTATTTTCCTTACAAGTCCTTTGCACATATATTATGGTGTCTGATTTGGGTTTGTTTGTTTCTTTGTTTTTAAGACACCCTTCCAGTCTGTATCTTTTCATTGGAGAATGTAACGCTTTACATTCAGTGTTACTGCTCACATGCCAAAGCTGACTCTGGAACTTGGTTCATTGCCATCTGGTTGTCTGGGTCTCTGGCTCTCTTCCTGTCTTGTTTATCTTGGTAATTTGCACTTCAGATTGTTTTTTCCCTGGTTTTGATAAAATTTGATTCGTGTGTGTGTGTGTGTGTGTGTGTGTGTGTGTGTGTGTGTGTGTTTGATCTTTTTATGGATTTTATGGTATTCCATATTTTTATATGGTTCTCTCTCGCTCGCGCTCTCTCTCTCTCTGTCTCTCTCTCTGTCTCTGTCTCTGTCTCTCTCTCTCTCTCTCTCTCTCTCACACACACACACACACACACACATACACACACACACACACACACACACACACACACACACTTCTAGACATTGGATATACCCTTAATGTTTGTGTTGGAAACTATTTCTTGCTCATTTCTGAAGCTTAAAAATTTGAATGTGTCAATCATTTCCTCTCTAATCTGTAATGTTTATTCTGAGAAATCTAATTGGGGTCTTTATATAATACCGCACACTTTATTTTACTTTTTCTCAGATATTGAGTACATTATACTTCAGAGAGGATCTATTATTGTCAAATATATTTTGCGTCCTTCTATGTGAATATCTTAGGAATCAGGAAATTCAAGGTTTCATTTTGCTCAGTTTCCCAGGTCACTTTCCTTGTCTTGACCATGTGGAATTCTCATCATTTGAAAATTTGCTCACATAATTCTGCCTCATTAGTCTTGGGTGTTTCCTTCATTCTTATCTTTTTTGGGGGGGAGGGTGCGATTTTAAGACAAGGTTTCTCTGTTGTAACTCTCTCTGTAGACCAGGCCAGGCTAGAGCTCACAGACAACTGCCTGCTTCTGCCTTGGAGTGCTGGGATTAAAGGGGAGTGACACCACTGCTTTTATTGTCATTTTCTAAAAGTTTAAGTCCCTCTGACAGAACATTTAGGAAATCCAGTCCTTAAGATATCCTGTCTTCTGCTTGAGGTACTCTGTTGGTGAGAGGTTTTGCTGATATCATTCATTTGACCTGTGAGGCCGTCCGTCCAAAATGACTGCTTCTTGAACATGATCTCAATTTCTTCATTGAGTTTCTCATTTGTACCATGCTGTTTTTATAAATCATTTACATACCCTTGTGTTTCACAGACATTTCATGTACCCAGTTTTTAAAGACTCTTTTTAGTCATTTCATTAATTTTCTTTCTTCCTTTATTGTTTTTTCTTTTTCTTGGGAGTTTGTTGATAAAAAGTTTTGTATTCCATTTTTGATAAAATGTTTTGTATTCCTTTTGAGCTAGCACATGTCCTTGGTTCTTATACTACCCACTCTGATATTTGTCCATCTGTCAGATCAGTTTATTAATTTATAGAGGTTTCACAGTAAATAGCTTTCTTTTTCCTAAAGATATATTTTAGGGTATGGATTTGGTTTCAATTGGATGTCATGATACAGTTTCCGTATAGAATCTACAACTGTAGCCGATGGCCTTGGGAGTAGTGTGTACAGCAGTGAATCAGAGCATTATCCACTTTGAAAGGCTGGGAACACTGGGAACACTGTAACATCCTGGGAAGGCATGGTGCACAGAACTGTGGGAGTGGAGCACCCTTCTGCCGTGAGCATGCAGTGCCCATGTCTGTCTCTACAGGCTAGTGCAGATATAGCATAGTGACTGTAGTATGCGAGTTATGACAGGGAACAATTTAGTCTTCATGGGCTGAGCAAGGATAAACCTACGTTAGTTGGCCCTGTGCATGTGTGCTGTAGCTTGAATGGCATCCAGCAGAGCAGGAGGTTGCCTAGTATGATGTATATATGTCAGCCTTTGAAGTATGTAGTAGTCAGAGTTTGTGCGTGGGTGTGGTGATATTTTATTTGTGCTCTACCAAATAAAGCTTGCCTGGGGATCAGAGGACAAAGCCAGCCACTATATTAAACATAGAGGTCAGGCAGTGGTAGTACACGCCTTTAATCCTAGCATTCAGGAGGGAGAGGTTCATCCGGATCTCTGTGAGTTCAAGGCCACACTGGGAACAGAGCCAGGTGTGGTGGCACATGCCTTTAATCCCAGCACTAGTTAACCATAGAGGTCTGGAGATCTGTACAGACAGACAGGAAGTGATAGAGCTGGGCAGAAAGAGGAAGTAAGATGACAGAGCACAGAAAGGTATATAAGGCTTGAGTATACAGAAAGTAGCTCTCTTGGGCTGAGGATTTCCTAGCGGTAAGAACTTGTGGCTGGCTTGTTCTATTCCTCCGAACTTTCAGCTTTTACCCCAATATCTGGTTCTGGGTTTTTTATTAGTTAGACCATTTAGCAATTCATGTTACACATGGGTATTTGTGGACACATTGTTGGCTTTGGTCTCTCGTGGTACTCTACAGCTGCAGCCTATGGAGGTGTAGATATAGCATAGGAAGGAGCAAGTAGGTGTGCAGTGACCTATATGGAACCGCTGGGGTGTGATCTGAGAACTGTACCTTTCAGTGATTTCATCATGTAAACACCGGCATGTATTTACAGACTCCAAGATGCCTATAACATCACCTGTTGATAAAACTTTACAGAAGCACCAGTATGCATGTGGCCTGTCATGTCACTCAGAAGAACATCCCATGTGGGACACGACTGTACTTCCTTTAAGTAAAATTAGTTACCATTGAAAGAACTGCACTGCAAAATTAAATTTCAAAGGGATAATTATAGATCTATATGAAGATCTGCAATTAAATCACGTGAAAAATGTGGAGATTAGTTGACATACTATATCCACACTAAGCCTAGAAATTATATTTTATGAAAAGAAACTATTATTTGTCGGTGTGAATATGAGAAAGAAGGAATAAGAAGTGTTGTTTTTGCAATATTCTACTCAACTGAAAATATGGAATTAAAATAAAAAGAGTTCCTGAAAAATAATTTAATATTTGTGGGGAATACTAAATGTGAAATTCTTTTTGGATATCTACTCTGGAATAAATGTGTATGTTTCCCCCAAATTCATGGGGTTGAAGCCTAAATCTTCAATGGGATGTTATTTGTAGGATTTCTAGGAAGCAATTCAGTCCTGTATATGGAGGACTCATGAAGGGAATTATTGCCCTGATAGTGAAAGAAACCAGAAGCCTGGATTTCCCACTGTGTGAGTCAGTATAACAGCCATTCACAAACCAGGAAGAGCGTCCTCAGTACACACACAGCTATGGGACCGTGGGGCCAGGTGGGACTGGAGAAACTTTGCCGCTACAGGCACTGGCTTTGTTGCTGCATTGACTCAGAACTTTCTAGTCCTGAAAGCTATGAGAAAAATATCATTACACTCCACCCTAACTCTCAAAGCAGCTACTGAAGACATTGACTGGGTGGTCTGATGTATGTTTTGGAATAAGAACATATTTGTTACTTTTCTTGTTTTGTTTTTGTGGTCAAAATACCTGACCTAAACAGCCTAAGGAAGGGAAGGTCTATTCTGGTTCAAAGGGGTCAGTCCATGATGGCTTGTTATGACATAACATGATGGTGGTGTTATCAAAAGGGAGATTATTCACTTCACTGGAGACAGGAAGCAGAGAGAGGAGGATGGCAAGGACCAGCTGTCCCTAAGCTCCTGCTATGGGAGACCTAATTCCTCCTAGCAGGACATACTTAATGAAGCTTCCAGCATCTCCAACCCTCCAACACACAAAACTTTGTGAAGGATACTTTGTATCCAAGCCTGTATCAGGAGCTAGAAAAACATAGTATCTTGAAAACTTACGTGTTATTTAAAACAATTAGTTTAGATTAACAAAGCAGGCAATAAGACTGACATTGAGCAAAATATGGGAGGGAGGGAAGGAGGGATGTTCATTTGTGTAGAATGAAGACATGCACAAGGAAGGCTTCTAGTTGATACCTACAGTCGAGAGAATAGGGTGTTGGAATGCGAGCTGAGTAATTTTCAGAACAATCTGGAAATAGTAGTGAGGAGCAAGGCAGCTACCGTGGAACTCACACCTTGAAAAGAGGGTACTCTTCACACAGAGAATTCGCTTGGATTCTAACAAGAGAGTGGTTAAAAGCATCGAGGACAGTGAGCTGAGTGTAAACTTCAAGAGTCCTTTAACTTTTGAAACTCAATATGTTATCCACGTGGAAGTAGAGATGGCAGTTCTCACCAGACAAGAAGGTTGTGTGGTTTAAGGACTGATATATGCAATCTAAAGTGTCCTGTGGTTATAAAGAATAGCTAATTTGAATATTTCTATTATTTTTACATTTATTTTGCTGATTGTTCTTGAGAGCCATACACAGAACTGCAAATGTATTTAGAATAGATTAAGTTTTATTATGTCTCAAAATTACTAATTTTGTGTATTAAAAACAATGAAAGAAAATTGAAACTGGACCTTGTAAGCGTTCTCCCAAATCATCCAAAGTCTGGAGACTTTCCTTTCTAGGGTTTCTGGTTTACAGGCATTTCCCAACATGGAACAAGTAAACAGAGACCCATGTTAACCACTATTCATTTCTGAGTATTGCACACACTTAGTTTAAAACCTGCCCCTTTTTAATCCTGTCAGCAGAGACTCTGCTCTGGCTCTTCAGCCTGAAGCATTTTGTGTGGCTTCCTTCTGGCGGATTGTTTACCACACAATTCTGAAAGAAAAAAGAAGCATTTGAGGAGTTATAGCCTTCCACTGTGTTATTTTCAACATTATTATATATTGAGGCGTATTTTTATTTTGTCACATATTTAGGTATATTACTAATTTCAGAATTATGCATTACATGTAATATTTACTTCACATATTTTGAATATTTAATTAGTAGATCTTTTGAACTTGAGCTTATTTTGAAAACTGATTTTTATATCAACAATCCTTCACATAAATAGGGTACACGTGTTAATCTATCAAAACATGTTCATGATGCTATCATTTTATCAAAGGCCCAACAGTTTAGCACCAGGAGTAGGCACACGTTTCAAGACACTGTTGTCGCAGATGCGTACATGTAGACAAAACATCCAACATGTAAAAGAAAACAAGGAGAAAAATCTTTCAAAAGGAATAAGAGACTGTTTCGCTAAACTGAGTTTCAGTTCTTGCTCTCAAGGAGTTAACAGCCTCAGTCAGGACCTGTTTGCCTCAGTGAGAGAAGCTCCATCTAAACC
>CABHPQ010166000.1:0-17117 GCA_902168405.1 Peromyscus aztecus
AGAGACCCACCTGTCCTCCCTCACCAGCACTGGGGTTGCAGGTGCATACCACTGTGCCGGGTTTTATGTGAGCACCAAGGATCTGAACTCACGTCTTCACACTTGGGTGGCAGGCGTTTTACCCGCTAAGCTATCTCTGAGCCCTTCCAATTTATATTTTGTTCTAACTTTCTTTTTTCTTAGCGACTGGACTAGTAGGTGACATGCACACCATGTTTCAGAAGAATCTACAGTTGCAGAAGGCAGAGTTGTGGCTTTGAGTTGCCCAACTGGCTTCATACAACTTTTGACTGCAGCTGGTGAGGTCCTTCTTGGTGACATTATCCCATCTGGGTTGACTTAAGTCCCATTTCTTTGAAAACAGAATTTGAGAATATGAAGGCTTAGGCTCTCTAAACTGATTAGCAGGGACCAGAAACCTGAGGAGGCCTATGTGACCCAAAAGGCTGTGACGGACCTGGGAGCCTTCTGATTGGCCCTGCCGTTCTGGTCACTGCCCTGGGAGCCTTCTGATTGGCCCCGCCATTCTGGTCCCTGCCCTTGGAGCCTTTTGATTGGCCCCACCATTCTGGTTCCTGCCCCAACTCCAGTGGTGGGAGAGAAGTTTCTGGATATTTTTAAAGTAAATATGGTGTGGCCTGATAAAGACCTGTAGCATCCAGTATTAGAGACATGGATTTTAAAGAGAAAAAAGAAACAAAACAAAAAACGAAACCTTTTCATAACAAGTGCAAGTGTATAAAGGGTCGGAGCAACAGTTTAGAAGACGGGACAGTGGGCGGGCAAGATGGCTCAGAGGTAAAGGTGCGTGCTGTCAAGGCCAGTGATCTGAGTTCAGTTCCCGGGACCTGCACGGTAGAAGATGAGAGCTGACTCTTGTAAGTTTCCTCTGACCTCCGCATGCGTGCCAAGGCAAAGGCACACCTGTCCCCTGAGTCAACAAAAGAGCACTAAGTGGGTTTCCTTGCACAGTGTGAACATGAAGTGCCTGTCTATAGCACAAACATGTGGTGTGCTCCTTCTGCAGGGGTGGTTTTGTTTTAGATGGTTTCATTTGCCGCTTCGTTCTTTTAATTTTTTAAATTGCATTTATTTACTTGCAGAGGTACGCATGCGCAGCATGTATGTGGCATTCAGAGGACAGCCTGCAGGAGTTGATTCTCTGCGTCTGTCGTCTGGGTCCCGGGGATGGAATGTACGTCATTAGGCTTGACACAATCGCCTGGACCTACCTGGTGAGCCATCTGGCTCGCTTTATTTATTTCTTTAGAAACAAAATCTCGTGTAGCCCAGGCTGGCTTCAGACTGAGTGTATAGCTGAGGATGACCTTGAATTTCTGACCCTCCAGCCTCCACCTCCAGAAAGCTGGGATTTCAGGTGTGTGTGACACTACACCCAGCTTAACATGTTCAGTTTTCAGGTGGAAGATGTATTTAAAAAAGAAATAGTGGCATGGAGTGGTGTGTGAAATCATGGAGACTGTCACTTGTGGGTGTTGGCTTGCATTTGCCTGGAATGTATCTAATAATTACAGAGCTGAACCCCAGACTCGGGGCTGCTTCTCTTTCTCCTCACCTTCCCCTCCACTCCCGTCTGAGTTTTGTTTTTTAAGATTTATTATCCCAGCGGTGGTGGTGGTGGTGGTGCTCATCTCTAATCCCAACACTTGGGAGGCAGAGGCAGGAGGATCTCTGTGAGTTTGAGGCCAGCCTGGTCTACAGAGCAAGTTCCAGGACAGCCAGAGCTGCACAGAGAAACTCTGTCTGGAAAAACCAAAGCAAAACAAAACAAAAAAATTGTTTTATTTTTATTTATGTCTGTGTGTGACTGCAGGTACCCATGGAGGCCAGAAGAGGGCGCCTGGAGTTACAGGCGTTGAGAGCCTCCAGGTGCAGGCACTGGGAACCAAACCTGCTTGTGATTTCTGCTGCATTGAAACACAGGGGAAGAACCTCTTGGGTCTACCCTTCTCCAAAACTCTAGTACTCAAGGCTGAGGCAGGAGAATCGCAGTGATGATGACGCTTTGTCAGCTTGCCTAGATCTGGAATCAGGTAACAAGCAAACTGCCAAAGACACCTGTGAGGGTTTTCTCCATCAGTTTAATTCAAGTGAGAAGCCCCACCCTAAACATGGGTGGCACCTTCCAGTGGCCGCCAGGTAGAAGGAAGCCGGAGCAGGGAAAGCTCTCGGTTTTCACTACTGCTGCTGCAGGCAACTCTGTCATTCTTGACGACTTGAGTCATCCAAAGTGGACCGGAGACCAGTGACTCTCCAGGGATTCTCCAGGCCTTCAGGGCCCACTGAGGCATCCAGCCATGTGCACCGAGCAGCTAAGGTGTTCTCGGCCTCTTCAGTAGGAGACAGCCATTGTTGGGGGTCTTAGACAGTATTGTGTAAGCCAATTGAATACACCCCCTTTTTGACTACATACTCATTCTGTTGACTAACACAGCTACCTAGCAAGACCCTGCTACCAAAAACCCAACCAACCAAGCAAACAAGAAGCCCCTTCCCCAGAGCCCCCATGTTCCTCAGATGGAGGCTGTGTCCAGTTTTTGTCTCCAGCTCTGGGTTCCACTCTGCATTCCTCACTGTGTGATTGATCGCTCTCTGGGTAAACAGCAGTGGTGCTTGCTCTAGGGGTGGGGGACTTGCTAATGCACAGGGAGGTTCACATGGAGTCTGTCACTCCTACATGCCCTGCCCTGGGCCATCCTGCAGGCCTTCTCCGTGTCCCCAGGATCCTTCCTCCTACACTGTCCCCTTCTGCTCTCCAACCCCAGCTTCAAGAAGGCAGCTCAGTCAGTAAAGCACTCACCACACACACATTCCTGAGGACTGGAGTTCATATCCCCAGCACCCATGTAAACGCCGGTACAGACAGGCCCCACCTATAATCCTATAAGAAACAGGCGGATCCACGATACACGTAGGCCAGCCAGAGTAGCCAAATGCATAGCCCCAGGTCCAGTGACTCATCTGAAAAGATAAGAACCGGAAGAAGATACCTGATGTTGACCTCTGGCCCCTGTACATGCTCATGTTCACACACACAACCTTTCACATGTGACAAATAACTGGAATTATCCCCGGTGTTAGCGACCCCTAACTTTACTTCCGAATAAGCATTTTTCTACCCAGCCCATAAATCGGCACTTTCCGTTCACAAGTCATTAAAATCCTACTGTCTTTCGGGAACACTGTAGTCATCCATTAACTGTCTCCAGGAGATTAGGGTATCCTGCCTATCAGCGCTTAATGGAGTTCACACGTGCACACATGTACACACATGTACACACACACACACACACACACACACACACACACACACACACACGCCCCAGAGGCACCTGCACAGTCACTGTCCCCTGAGGAAATGTGATCAGGTCACTCACTTGCATTCTCTTGATATGTTTTAATATTTCTAAGATGGAAAAGATCTCTGTCAGTTTCCACAGGAAGACAGGAGTCTTACTGATTTTTTTTTTAACTTAGCTGAGGGGCTGAGGCTATAACTTGATTAGTAAAGTGCAAGAAGCTCAGGGTCCTTCCCCAACAAAGCAAAGGCCAGGCACAGTGGCACACACCTGGAACCCCAGCACTTGGGAAGTTGAGGCAGGAGGACAGGATCGGGAATTCAAGGTCATCCTTGGCTTTGTTGTGAATTTGATTCTACATGAATCCATCCCAAAAGGTGGGAGATGATATCTAAAGAATGGCTCTCATCACATTAATTTTTAAATAATTGTATTTATTTAATGGTGTGTGAATGTGTGTATTGTGTATGTGGAGGTCAGAGGACAGCTTTAGGGGTCTCTCCTTCCACCTCTATGTGGTTTTCCAGGATGGAGCTCAGGTTTCCAGACCAAGCACCTTTACCTGCTGAGTCACCTCAATGACCTCATATTAAATTTGAAATTTTTTCTATTACATTTATTTGTTGGGGGAGGGGGGCACGGAAGTCTGTGTGGAGGTCGGACAACTTTCAAGGACTGTTTCTCTCCTCCCACTCTGTGGGTTATGGGAATTGAAGTTAAGTGGTTGGGCATGGGCAGCAAGCACCTTGACCCAGAGAGCCATCTCACTGGTTCTCAACCTGTGGGTCGCGACCCTTTGGGGGGTCCTGTATCAGAGATCCTGCATGCCAGATATTTACATTACAATTCATAATAGTAGCAAAGTTACAGTTATGAAGCGGGAGTGAAATGATTTTATGGTTGGGGTCACCATTAACATAAGGAACTGTATTAAAGAGTTGCAGCATTAGGAAGGTTGAGAACCACTGGTTTAAAGGGCTAGTCTGTTCACTGCCTGCTCTTCCAGAGGTCCTGAGTTCAATTCCCAGCAATCACATGGTGGCTCACAACCATCTGTAATGAGATCTGGTGCCCTCTTCTGGCATAAAAGTACAGATGCAGATAGAGCACTCATATACATACATAAAATAAATAGATAAATCTTTAAAAAATTGTTTTTAATCTATTTAGTATTTAAGTCTATGCTACTTTCAGCTAAAGGGCGTAGTGGGTCTGGCATCCCTGAGAACTGGACCTTCTTAGCCCCAGTTGTAGATGAGGAAGCTGACGCTCAGGAAGATGAAGGTACTCGGAGGCATGGCTGGACCAGATCTCAGATCTGAACTCGCCCTTCCAACTCCTGTTCCTACTCGGCCTGCCTCAAAGAACAGAGAATCTGTTTCTCAACAGGGACATAACACCCAGTGCCCCGAACGTGTGTAGAGCTGCCCAGGGCAGGGGACAGGTGTCATCAGCGGCCTTTCTGGGAAAAGGACGGGGTTGCTCCAGCGAGCTCTCTAGGATGAAGCTGCAGACAGTGCACCATGCTTTGTGGCAGGCTCTGCTCCGCACTCTGGGAAGCTCACTGCCTGCATCTCCTCAGGCTGCCATAGCAACATACCAAAGACCACAGAGATGTAACCAGATACTGATTTGCTCACAGGTCTCAAAACATGAAGGTCAAGACATGAAGAGGCCAGCAGAACTGGCCCACTGGTCGAGTCTCGGTCACTGAGCTCCAACCTGCAGCCCCCCTGTCCCCTTCTTCAAGATTGTGTGTGTGTGTGTGTGTGTGTGTGTGTGTGTGTGTGTGTGAGAGAGAGAGAGAGAGAGAGAGAGAGAGAAGGCCAGAAGAGGGCATCAGATCCCCTGGAGCTGAAGTTACCAGAAGTTGTGAACTGCCTGATATGGGTGCTGAAAACCAAACTCCAGTCCTCTTCAAGAGGCTCTTGACCACTGATGTTGCAGACTTTCTCATCAGGACCGCCAGCTCACAAATAACAACATGGAGACTTATTGATTTTTGAAAGCTCAGTCTTAGCTTAGGCTTATCCCACTAGCTCTTATAACTTAGATTAACCTGCTTCTATTGACTTACAATTTATCATATGGCCTTTAACCTTTCTTTCATTCTGTCTGTCTGACTCCCTCGGTGTCTTGTTGGCATCTCCTGGTGCAATCTCCCCTGCCTAGCTATTGGCCATTTGGCTCTTTATTAAACCAATCACAGTGACACACCTTCACACATTGTAAACAAATATTCTGCAACACACTGAGCCATTTCTCTAGCCCTGCCCTGTCCCTCCCTGCACACACTCCCCCCCCCCTTTTTTTGAGCCTTGGCTCATGTAGCCCAGGCTACCCTCAAACTCACACTACACCCAAGGATGAATTTGAATCCTGGTCATTTTTCCTCTACTTCTCAGGGGCTGGAATTACAGACCATTACCCCCATGTCTAGCTAACAGCTTCGTGTGTGTGTGTGTGTGTGTGTGTGTGTGTGTGTGTGTGTGTGTATGGGTTTTGCCAGCATGTATGTCTGTGCACTACATGCATACAGTGCCCATGATGGTCAAATGAGAGCACTGGATCCCCTGGAACCGGAGTTACAGATGGTTGTGAGCTTCCATGTGGGTGCTGGGACCCACACTGAGTCCTCTGAAAGAGCAGCCAGAGCTCTTAACAGCTGAGTCCTCTTTCCAGCCCCAGCTTCAATTTTTTGAAAAGAACATCGAATAACATTGGAGTTTCCTATGTGGTTTGGACAAAATCCCTCTCGAGTAACTACAGGGTTAGCTCCTGTATTTTGCTAGTTTTGAATGTTTATTATTTCAAACTTTGGGGGTGGGGTTGGAAATTGCTCCCTTCTTGGGGGGGAAAAACCGCGAGCAAAATTGTCAGAAGTGAGCTGCCACCAAAGCATGGAAGAGCCATTCTCTTGACAACTTGTCTCAAATCTCTTGCTATAGACCAGAGAGACCCCGTGCCTCTGGTAAGTCGCCCATCTTGCCTGAGGATATTCCAACTCAAACAGGTGACCCCAGAGCTTTGGATAAGGTGTCAAAAGAAGTGGATAGAGAGCCAGGGAGCCCTGGATGAAATGGTAAGAGCTGGCATGTCATCTAAACATGCCTTTCCTGGTGACGAATGACCTCACAGGGGTGAGGTGGGGTGGTGGCCGTCTCCAAAGCAAGCTTGACATGTGATGACAGGGGGCTTGACATACTGCAAGTCAAAGCCTGGCCCGTGAATCTGAGACGCTCGAATGTGCTATCACTGGGTCAGTCTGTAAGAGCATGCTCCTGGCCGGGTGCCCTTTGGAAGGGGCCTGTGGTGATTTGAAAGAAAATGGCCCCCAAAGGGAGTGACACTATTAGGAGGTGTGGCCTTGTTGGAGTGGGTGTGGCCTTGTTGGAAGAAGTGTGTCACTGTGGAGACAGGCTTTGAGGCATCCTGTGCTCAAGCCGTGCCTAGTTCAATTCACTTCCTTTTGCCTGTGGATAAGAGTTGTGGTTGCCCAGCAGTGGTGGCACATGCCTTTAATCCCAGTACTCAGAAGGCAGAGACAGGAGGATCTCTGTGAGTTCAAGGCCAGTCTGGTCTACAGAGTGAGTTCCATGACAGCCAAGACTACACACACACACACACACACACACACACAAACCTGTCTCAAAAAGCTAAAAAAAAAAAAGAAAGAAAGAAAAGAAAAAAGAAAGAAAGAAAAGAAAAAATAAAGTAACCCATCACTCCAATGTAAGTAGCATAGCACTGGTTGCCAGAAATGGTTGAATTTTCAATTAATAACTAGGATCTGGGAGTATTTATATTTACTACCTCAAACTCACAGCTCCATGATACTCACATGCTTCTTTTATTTATTTTTAAACATTTTTTAAGGTTTATTTATTATGTATACAGTATTCTGCCTGCATGTATGTCTGCAGGCCAATAGAGGGCACCAGATCTCATTACAGATGGTTGTGAGCCACAGTGTGTTTGCTGGGAATTGAACTCAGGACCTCTGGAAGAACCAGTGCTCTTAACCTCTGAGCCAGCTCTCCAGTCCTTTAAACATTTTTAGGTTTGTTTTATGTGTATGACCTATGTGGGCCATTTGTGCACAGATACCTTTGGAAGTCAGAAGAGGGAATCAGATCTCTGGAACTGGATGGAGTTCCAGATGGTTGTGAGCCACCCTCTGGGTGCTGGGAACTGACCCCAGGTCCTCTTCAAGGGCAGCCAATGCTCTTGATCACTGAGCCATCTCTCCAGTCTCCACTCACATGTGTAAGTGAGGACAATGGTGATATGCACAAATAGGATTCTTTTTTCATGTTTGATAATCAAATCTGTCAATAACTGGATGATCTGTGCAAAACAGTTTTCTTGTCATTTCCACATGATCAAAGAATGTTGTTGTAAAATCCTGCTTGGGAAAAAGATGTGTTCAGAATGCCAGGTGGTGGTCAATACATATTTTACTTTTAGTGCTAGGAATGCAATCCTGGGCCATGCTCATATCAGGCGATTGCTCTCCCACTGAGACACACCCGGGCCCCTGAAGGGGGAGGGGTACAGGTAGGTCGGTAGGTCGGTAGGTAGGTAGATAGATACATAGATTTGTATGAATGTGGTGTGGTGTGGTGTGGTGTGGTGTGGTGTGGTGTGGTGTGGTGTGGTGTGGTGTGTGTGTGTGTGTGTGTGTGTGCGAGCACACGCGTGTGTTTGCCTATGTTCAGGTGTGTGTAGAGGCAGAAGTTGATGGGTGTTGTCATCAGTCTTCACTTTATTCACTGAAGCGAGGTCTGTCACTGAACCTGGGGCTAGTCACCCTTAGTCTAGCTGGCCAGCTTGCCTCAGGGACCCTGTTTCTACATCCTGGATGTTAGGATGGCAACTGCCCCACTTTGTACGTGAGTCCTGGAAACCCCAAGTTCAGCATTCAGGTTTACATGGCAAGTGTTTTATTCACTCAGACGTTTGCCCAGCCCAACGTGCACTATCTATTCTTTTATGACTTTCAGTAGTGATCAAAGCCCCAGATGCCCATAAATGTTTTTATCTTATTTCCCGTATGTGTACATGCATGTGGGTCTGTGTGCCACAGTGTGCGTGTGGAAGTCAAAGAACAACTTGGGGATGTCAGCTCTCTCCTTCTCCCACATGCGACTCAGGGACAGAACGCAGGTCCTCAGGCTTGGCAGCAAGCACCTTTACGTCTTGAGCCAGCCCCATTCCTAACCTCCTCATCCCATGAGAACATGAGAGCCACCACGGTGATATTTTAATATCTCTTCAGAGAACTCACCAGAGTTAGTGATCTGTACCGTCCTCATTGGCAGCAGTATTAAAATCTCCACCACCACCCCTTTTTTACACAGGCTTGCTATGTAGCCCAGGCTAACCCTGAACTCACTGTGCAGTTCATGTTGGCCTTGAAGTCATGACTTGCCTGCTGCAGCCTCCTGAGTGTTGAGCTGAGGTGACGGGTGTGTGCCACAATGATGATTGTTTTGTTTGCTGTCATCTATTCAAACTGTGCCCCACCCCCCAGACCTCTTAACATGTGACTGCATTTATTTCATACCAGACTTTATGTGAAACAGACCAGGGAACAGATCTAGGAAGTAATTTCCCAGCACCCCCCCCTTTTTTTTTTCTTGTTCTGTACATGCCTGTGCTGTGCTGTGTGCATATATGAGTCTGAGTGTGTCTTAGTCAGGGTTTCTATTGCTGTGAAGAGACACCATGACCACGGCAACTCTTCTAAGGAAGCATTTCATTGGGGCTGGCTTACAGTTCAGAGGCGATAGGAAGCATGCTGGCACCCAGGCAGACATGTTGCTGGAGAGGTAGCCGAAGCTCTACATCTGCACAGGCAGGCAGCAGGAAGAGAGAGAGACACTGGGCCTGGCTTGAGCATCTGAGACCTCAAAGCCACCCACAGTGGCACACTTCCTCTAACAAAGCCCCACCTACTCCTAGAAGGCCACACCTCCTAATAGTGCCACTCAGTATGGGCCTATGGAGGCCGTTTTCATTCAAGCCACCACAGCTTGTGGGGGGGGGGGGGTGGGCACATGCCTGTGAAGGCCCAAGGTTGATATCAGGTGTCACCCTTGGTCTCTCTCCCATCTTATTCAGTGAGGCAGGGTCTCTCAGTCAAACCCAGAGCTCCCTGATATGGCTCATCTCACTAGATACACATAAATCACAGGGATTTCTGGGACTTCTGGGACTCTGGCCTCCAGTCTTCTTGTTTACACAGCGAGTGTTTTACCAAGCCGTCTCCTCAGCCCTCTCTCCCTCTGTAGGAGCCACAGGCTTCACCACACGTTCCACTTGTCTTCACCAAGAGCGAACCTGGAATTTAGAGACGTCTAGAGGCTTCCTAATGCTCACGGAGTTTTCTTGAGTTGGCAAGTATGTCCTGGAACTTAGTAGTCTTCCTGTTTGTACAATATTGTAAATGTATAAAATGCCACTAATCTGTGCGTTTTAAAATGGTGACCTTTGGGGGCTGGAGAGTTGACTCCGTGGTTGAGAGCACTGGCTGCCCTTCCAGCAGACTCAGGTTCAATTCCCAGCACCCACATGTCTGCTCACAACCATCTGTAACTCCAGTTCTGGGGGATCCAACACCCTCTTCTGGTCTCCACAGGCACTGCATACATGTAATATATAAACAGACATGCAGGCAAAACACCCATACACATACAATAAAAACATAAATAAAATCAAATAAAATGGTAACATTTAGGCTAGGAGGCACAGCTCAGGGGCAGAGTACTTCCCTAACATGTACAAGGCCCTCCTTTTAAACTCCAGCACTGAAAAAAAAAGAAAGAAAGAAAGAAAAGAAGGAAGGAAGGGAGGGAGGGAGGGAGGGTGGGTGGAAGGAAGGAAGGAAGGAAGGAAGGAAGGAAGGAAGGAAGGAAGGAAGGAAGGAAGGAAGGAAGAATTAACTTCTCCTTATATCACAATGAGCAACTAGAGAGTCCCAGGGGATTTTCCAGCCCTTCCCAGGGTGACAAGGAACCTCCCCATAGCCTGGATCTGCCACCACAGCGAATCCCCAACTGCTGGAGAAGGTATCAGCCATCGAAGTTCTTCCTCTTGGGCCAGTGGGGACGCGTTGGTTTCCACCTCTGCTTCCTCCCTGTCCGAAAGCTACTGCGAAAAGTGTCACAAAGCTATCGTGGGTACATTGATGTCACCATAACAAATGGACCCTTCTTATGCTATACCAGAGTATCCACAGATAATTCTCAAAGATTTCCAGCCAGACAGTGTCTCCTTAGCTCTTCATGGAACATCCCACTGATGGACGGAAGCCATTCAAAGACCTGTTGCTCAACCCAGCTACTGTACCATTCGTTATCCAAGACCCTGCAAAATCAAGTGGCTCCCTCCGGAGCTTTGGCCCAAGCCTGGAAAAGAAAATGACACTCAATCACCTCAAATCCCTGTCTGTCCCAGATCCCCTTTGAGAAATACAGCCATAAATATGCGTGGCTCTGTTGACATTCACACAGGAAACAACACTGCCATTGCCTATTTTACTACCAATCGGCCAGAAAAACAGCAGCAGGAATTTTCTGGAACACTCCAGGCTAAGCTGTGGGCTCCCTTCTCTCCCAAGGGTGAGGCAGCTCTCTCTGGGTCCCCTTGCCAAAGCCAGGCACGGGACAGATCCCGGACAAGGCCACTGGGGAGAGGGCCTGAAGCACACCCCGCAAAGACAGACAGAACGCACTGGGGACACAGCCCTGCCTCCCGCCCCTCCCCCACCCAGGTTAGAAATATCAACAACATTCCTGTGCACTGTAATCAAATACTTACGCAAAAAGCTATGGAATGTGCAATAATTTGTCAGGCATCCTTTTAGCCCAGTCCACTGGAGCAAACTCTGCCCGGGCCCCTTGACCCTTGGAGAGGGGGCCCTTTGACCTCACTGGCCCTCTTTTATGCGAAGCTTCACTCTAACCAGATGGCTAAACTATCAAAGGATTTTATGAGTCAAAACTACTGCTTTCTCAATTCACAAGTTGCGTATTTCTGTCCGTGTTTGTGTGAATGATCTAGGAGAAGCTTTAAATTAAAAACACCAGAGGGGGCCCGCAGCTGGGGCCCGCCTCCCGCATTGTGTGTGAGCGCGGGGGTTAGGGCTGTTTGCAGAGAAAACAGGCTACACACAGATGAGGACAATTTCAGCTAAATATTTAAAATAGCCATCAGGAAAGGAATGATTGATTGATTTTCCCCCTCCTCTGCTTGCACCCATGATCTTTTGCTGAGCTTTAGGCAAACACCATTCTTGTGCAAATCAAAACTGCACCCTTCTTTCCTTTTAGCTGAGGCTGGTGGGCAAAAATATAAAGATAATAGGACTGGGCCTGAGAGTTGGCTCTGCAGATAGAGGAGCCTGCTGCCAAGCCTGATGACCTGAGTTCAAACCCCAGGACCCACATGGTGGAAAGAGAGAACCAACTCCCGAAAGTAGTCCTCTGGCACACACACACACACACACACACACACACACACACACAAATATATCATAAATAAAATGTGATATAAAGATATTTCACATGGGGAGAGATGGCTCAAAGGGTGGGAGCACTTGCTGCTTTTGTACAGGACTCAGGTTTGAGTCCCAGCACCCACATAATGGTTCACAAACATTTATAACTCCAGTTCTAGGGGATCTGATGCACTCTTCTGGCTTCCGGGGCACCAGACACGCATGAGGTACATGACAAACACACACATGTATGTGTGTATACGTGTATGTATGTATGTATATTATATATACATATATAGTACAGTTTTTATTTAAAACCTTTTCTGGTAAAGGAAAAAAAAAAGGTTTCCGGTCCTGTTCAGGATCTGAGGGTGTGTGTGTGTGTATGTGCGTGTGTGTGAGTGCAAGCGCTCTTGCATGCACTTGAGTGTATGCACAGAGTGGGATTGGGGACAGTATGCACACGTGTGGACCAGAGGATGACGTCTGGTGTGTTCCAACGTCACTTCTCCACGTTATTGTTGTTGAGACAGTCTCGCTATGTAGCCCTGGCTGTCCTGGATCTCACTCTGTAGACCAGGCTGGCCTCAGATTCCCAGAGATCCGCCTGCCTCTGCCTTCGAAGTACTGGGATCATAGGTGTGAGCCACCATGCCCGGCCATCCATCTTGCTTTTTGAGATAGGGTCTCTCTAAACTTGCAGTTCACCAGCTGTGGTTTCTAGTTTTATGTCAGCTTGACACAAGCTGGAGCTATTTGGGAAGAGGGAACCTCAACTGAGAAAATGCCTCTGCCAGCTTGGTCTGTGAGGAAGCCTCCGGTGCATTTACTTAGTTAATAATTGATGTGAGAGGGCTGGGCCCACTTGGGGGCAGTGCTACCCCTGGGCAGGTAGCCCTGGATGGAAAAAGAAAGCAGGCTGAGCAAACCACGGAGAGCAGGCCACGCAGAGCAGGCCACGCAGAGCAGGCCACGCAGAGCAGGCCACGCAGAGCAGGCCACAGAGAGCAAGCCTGTGAGCCGCCACAGCTCCTGCCGCCAGGTCCTGGCCCAACCCTGCCTCTCCAGCCCTATTCTTCAATGGCAAACGTCACTGGCTTCGCTGTACACTTGAGGAACTATGAAAACAGGGACCAGAGAACTTCCTAACAGTTCTAATTCATCCAAGGTTTGTCCAGCCTTTGATTTCAGAGCTGACTCGGGGTTTCATGTTCTCCTGAGTGCATTAGAGAAGCCCCTTAGGGGTCAGATGGGATTCCCAGGTCCTGGAATCAGTTAGAAGCAGAGAACATACACACGTGATGTGGCAGAGGAAGATGCCTTGACTGTCTCTCAGCCTGTGACCTGGGGACAGGACAGTGCTAACTGCAGGGGTGTGGCCTCATGGGTTGTAGTTTCAGAAGGATCTGTGATTGGTTCCCGTTCTGCTGTTACTGTCACGAAACGCTTCTCGGTGTGCGTTTGAGGGTGGTGTGTGTGAGTGGGGGTGTGTGTGAGTGGGGGTGTGTGTGAGTGGGGGGGTGTTGGAGGGAAGAATGGGTTAGTTGTGTGCAAGTGGGGATAGGGAGTGAGTATGAAAGTGTATATATGTGTGTGTGTGTGTGCTCCTGTGGGGGGGTGTGCATGAGTGTGTGTGTGTGTGTGTGTGTGTGTGTGTGTGTGTGTTGGGGGGTACATGAATACATTTCAGAGGTGAGAAAACTGAGATGTGAAGGCTCTAATAGTTGATCTTTGTCAAGCACTTCCCAGATGCCAGTCATATTTTTACAAGAGGCTTCTTTTTTAAGATTCACTATTTATTTTATTTTATACTTATTTGTGTTGTGCCTGCATGTATGTCTGTGCACCTTGCACATGCCTGTGACATCAGAAGAGGATGTCAGAGCCCCTGGGACTGGAGTTAGATCCATTGTGAGCCAGTGTGTAGGGGCTGGGACTCTAACTCCATTCCCAGGGGCTCTGACATCCTCTTCTGATGTGGGGGGAGTGGGGGGTTGGGGGGGAGTGGGAGGGGATGGGAGACAGCAGGGCAGGAAGGTGGCTCAGTCAGAAAAGAGCTTGCTGTGCAAGCATGAAGGCCTGACTCTGGTCCTCAGGACCCACGTTAAAAACAAAAACAGTCAGCCGGGCGGCGGTGGTGGTGGTGGTGGTGGTGGTGGTGGTGGTGGTGGTGCACGTCTTTAATCCCAGCACTAGGGAGGCAGAGCCAGGGGGATCTCTGTGAGTTCGAGGCCAGCCTGGGCTACAAAGTGAGTTCCAGGACAGCCAAGACTACACAAAGAAACCCTGTCTCAAAAAAAACAAAAAACAAATAAACAAACAAAACCAGTCAAACAAAAAATCTTGGCAAGAATGATGTAATAGGGATCTTGATCCCTGACCTTAAGCTACCCATCCCTCTGCCTACACCTGCGGAGTGCTGGGGTCACGGGTATACATAACATGCCTAGTTTACGCTTTGTTGAGCACAGGACCCAGGGCTTCAGGATGCATGTGAGGCAGGCGCTCGCTCTACCAACTCCGCCACCTCCCAACGGAGTGGTGTCGTTCTCTGGAAAACAGATGCAACTGGAAACCCACAGAGTGGACAAGTGAGTCAGTCTCGGAAGCACAGATGTTACCAGTGGTTCGCAGCTTTTATTTATTTATTTTATTTTTTTAAAGATTTATTTATTTATTATGTATACAGAAGAGGATGCCAGATCTCATTACAGATGGTTGTGAACCACCATGTGGGTGCTAGGAATTGAACTCAGGACCTCTGGGAGAGCAGTCGGTGCTCTTAACCTCTGAACCATCTCTCCAGCCCGGTTCACAGCTTTTATATAGGTACATAAAGTTGTATATGTGGCTATGGCACGAAAGTAGAAGTTACCAGGTGGTGGTGGTGATGGTGTGTATGTGTGTGTGTGTGTGTGTGTGGTGGTGGTATGTGTGATGGTGGTGGTGGTGTGTGTGTGTGTGTGTGTGTGTGTGTGTGTGTGTGGTGGTGGTGGTGTGTGTGATGGTGGTGGTGGTATGTATGGTGTGTGTGATGGTGGTGGTGGTATGTGTGGTGTGTGTGATGGTGGTGGTGGTGTGTGTGATGGTGGTGGTGTGTGGTAGTGTGTGTGGTGGTGGCGGCGGCAGAGGCGTCACACACCTTTAATCCCAGCACTCGGGAGCCAGGGGCAGGCAGATGTCTGTGAGTTTGAGACCAGCCTGGTCCACAGAGCCAGTTCCAGGACAGCCAGGGCTATGCAGAAACCTTGTCTTGAAAAACCATAGCTGGATAGATAGATGATGATGATGATGATAGATAGATAGATAGATAGATAGATAGATAGATAGATAGATAGATGATAGATAGATGATAGATAGATGATGATAGATAGATGATAGATAGATAGATAGATAGATAGATAGATAGATAGATAGATAGACAGACAGATAGATGATGGATAGATAAAGAGTTGGTCATAACCAGATCTGGCGCCATGCACCCATAGTTCCCGCACTTGGGAGCCAGTGTTCTCCTTCACCAAGTGGATCCTCAGACTCAAACTTGGTGACAAGCACTCTACCCACTGAGCTATCTTTCCAGTCCATAAACCAGAACTTGAGAGGAGGAAGCAGGAGGGTTGCTATAACTTGGAGGCCAGTCTGTGAGAGGAGACTCTGCCTCACAAAACTGAAAAGGTGGGCTGAATGCCTCACAGGTGTGAAGCCCTCAGTTCAGACCCTAGCACTGCATAAAACCAGGTATGTTGGTGAGGGCCGTAATCCTAGCACCTTCGAGGAAGAGGCAGGGGGTCAGGAGTTCTCGGTTATCCTTGGTTTTATATAGAGATTCAGAGCCAAAAAGTAAAAGATAAAAATATAAATAAATAAATAAATAAATAAATAAATAAATGAGAGTTTCAGGCTAGCCTGGGCTCTGATCTTACCTCTGTTCTTCACTGAATCACTTGTTTTCTGGACCTAGAGAGATGGCTCAGAAGGAAGATGGCTTAGCAGCGAAGATCACCAGCCTCTCGGGCAGAGGACCCAGGTCTGGTTCCCATAACCCACAGGTAGGCTTCCAACCACCTGTTACTCCAGTTCCAGGGGATCTGATGCCCTTTTCTGACCTCCAGCGGCACCAGGCACAGACCTGGTTCACAGACACACATGCAAGCAAACACAGATACTCAGGAAATAAAATAAATATTTTAAAAATAAAATTTGTTTTCCTTTTTCATATATTTAAGGCATATATGTGTGTGCCTAGGTGTGTCTCCGCCATGACATAGATGTGAACAGAGGACAGCTTGTGGGAATCAGTTCTGTTCTCTCCTTCCACCATGCAGGTGCCAGGGATCAGATTCAGGCTGTTAGTCTTGGCAGCAAGCACCTTCACCTGCCGGGCCGTTTCAACTCTCTCCCCACCTCCCCCATTGAATTGGGCGTTTTTTGGTTAGTTTGGTTTTGAGACAGGGTTCCTCTGTGTAGACCCAGCTGTCCTGGAACTCGCTCTGTAGACCAGGCTGGCCTCAAACTCACAGAGATCTGCCCGCCTCTGCCTCCGAGTGCTGGGATTAATGGTGTGTGACCCCACTGCCCAACTCCCCCACTGCATGGTTAACCAGGCGTTATCTGAGTCACTTGGGACCTCAGTGCACTAATGTTTGTAAAGTCACTGTCTTAGAATATATATATATATATATATATTATATATATATATATTCTTGGTTTATATATATATATATATGGTTTCACGTAGTCAAGGCTGGTGACAAATTCTGAGAGGCCGAGGATGACCTGAGCTTCCTGTCCTATCTCCAGCCTCCAGCTGCTAGGATTATGGGTATGCACCATCATGCCTGGTTTTATGCCATGCTGGGGATCAAACTCAGGGCTTTGCTCATGCTACACAAACGTTTGGCCAACTGAGCTGCATCCCCAGTACCATGCAGCACTCACCCCTTGTCCTGCAGACTTTGAAAGCCCGGGAGAATTGTATGAGATTGGAGAAGGTGATTTGAGCTGAGTTGGTGTGGCCCTTCCTGAGTCCATCCTCCATGCTAGCAGAATCCTTTGATTTTCCACTATTTTTATTCTTGGGCAGTCAGCCGAATGTCTGTCCTTGAAAACAGTAGGCTTCACACCACAGCCAGATAACTGCCATCCACAGGCACCAAAGATTTGTGTTCACATTTTTAAAATACGGAGAGAATGAAGCCTTGTAGTACCAGGTATGTTCCTAAATGTGAGCTGAGATTCCCGCTATTTAAAAAAAAAAGAAAGAAAGGAAAGAAAGAAAGAAAGAAAGAAAGAAA
>CABHPQ010166000.1:17217-81424 GCA_902168405.1 Peromyscus aztecus
AGTGAGGAAAGAAAGAAAGAAAGAAAGAAAGAAAGAAAGAAAGAAAGAAAGAAAGAAAGAAAGAAAGAAAGAAAGAAAGAAAGAAAGAAAGAAAGAAAGAAAGAAAGAAAAGGAAAAGAAAAGAGAAAAGAAAAGAAAAAACCATAGATTTTTCTATAGGTGTCTATTTTAATTTCGAACAATCCTTTCATGATGCTGGGAATTGAACCAGAGCCTTGAGCATGCTGAACAAGCACCCCACTAAGGAGCTACACTGGGGTCCTGAGGGGTCTTTCATGTACATGTTTAAAGCCGTGAAGCAGCCTTTTTACCTGAGCAGATGCTATGACTACCAGTTGCTATTTTAGGTACTAGACGATGAAGCGTAAAGCTCACCACGGAAAGTTGGAAGCTTTGCGGCTCTCCGGGTCCCAGAAGATAGCCTCCTTTTAAGTCAGTGTGAGGTGAGAGAAGCTGCCCTCAGGTCAAACTGTAAAATGGTGCCCACAGCACCAGGCATCACTGCAGGGCCTTGGCTTGAACACTTGACTGGCAGATGAACCACAGCTCAGGGGGCCCTGACTGTCCAGGCTTCAGCTTCAGGGCTAAGTCGGGGCTTCTTGCTGCTGGGATCTGACACAGCCCTGAGACAGTGTTGAGGGGCAGGCTTGCCAGGGACCCCAGGTGAGCATCTCAGGGCCTGTCACAGTTTTCTTGGCAAATCATCAGTTTCACCCTCAGGATTGTCTGGGCCCGAGCAGGAAGCAAGCATATGGCCGAGGCCATCTTTTTCTTCGTTCTGGATTTGGCCTTAAAAAACATGTTTTGTGCCTGGTGGCGATGGCGCATGCCTTTAATCCCTGCACTCGGGAGGCAGAGGCAGGCGGATCTCTGTGAATTCAAGGCTAGCCTGGTCTACAGAGCTAGATGCAGTACAGGCACCAAAACTACACCTGTCTCGAAAAACCAAAAAAAAAAAAAGAACAACAACAACAAAAAAAAACCCAAACATGAATGAATGAATGAATGAATGAATGAATGAATCAGGTCTCACTGTGTAGCCTAGACCAGACTGGTAAGCTCAGGTGTGCATATTGTTTGAATTTCTGGACATAACCCGACAACCCGGTCAGCAGTTTCTGGCACTTTCATCAGATCCCACTGATCTAATTTAGTAAGAACCTGAATTTCTTAAATAGACCAATAGTAGGCTGGCAAGATGGCTCAATGGGTACTTGCTGCCAAATCTGACCCAGGTTTGACCCCTGGAACTCAATGGAACTCTAGCAAACTGTCCTCTGACCTCCACGCATGTACCATGGAACATGCATGCACAGACACACACCCATTTTTTTTTTAAACAGGATCTTGCAGCCAGACGTAGTGTTCCACACCTTTAACACCAGCACTTGGAAGGCAGAGACAAGTGGATCTCTGAGAGTTCAAGTCCAGCTTGGTCTACATAGTGGGTTCCAAGACATCCAGAGCTAAATAATAGAACTTGCATAAAATAGAAAGAGAGAATGAATGAATGAATGAGTGAGTGAATGAATGAATGAATGAGTGAATGAATGAATGAATGAATCAGGTCTCACTGTGTAGCCTAGACCAGGCTGGCATGGAACTCAAACTCACAGAAACCATCTACTTCTACCTCCCAAGTAAAAACATTAGAAACAACAGAACACACTAAAATCTGGACCTGAGGATATCTTTCGAGGTTGGTAGAGTGTTTACCTAGTGTGTATGAAGCCCTGGGTTCTATTTTGAGCATCATGTAACCCAGGTGTGGTTCTATACTCCTGCAAGCCCAGGAGACAGAGGCAAGAAGATCAGAAGTTCAAAGTCATCTACAGCTACACAAGGAGCTAGAGATCAACTTGGGCTATATGAGAGTTTCTTAATGTATCATTGAAAGGATAAAATAAAACAGACAAATAGCAATTGAATGATGTATTCTAATAAAACAGACAAAGCATTTTATTAGGATTTACCTTTATTCATTTTTTTTTCTTTCTGAGATAGGGTCTCTATGTACCCCTGGCTGTTCTAGAGCTCACTCTAGACCAGGCTGGCCTTAAACTCACAGAGATCCTCCTGCCTCTGCCTCCAGAGTGCTGGGGTTTAAAGTATACACCACCATGCCCGGGTTATTTTTATTTTTTATTATTTATGTATTTGTGGTGTGTGTGTGTGTGTGTGTGTGTGTGTGTGTGTGTATGTCCAGGTGCCCATGGTGGCCAGAGGGGATATCCACTATTCCTGGAAGTGGATTTACAAGAAGCTGTGATCAGCTTGAAGTCAGTCAGTGCTGGGAACCAAACTTCAGTCCTCAGAAGAACTATAGGTATGACCTCTGACCTGAGGCGTCTCTCCAGCTCCAGCAAAACTGTGTTCTCATTATGACCCAATCAAACAGTTAGAAAACTCCCCTCTCCCTCTCCCTCTCCCTCCCCCTCTCCCTCTCCCTCTCTCTCTCTCTCTCTCTCTCTCTCTCTCTGTCTCTCTCTCTCCCCCCCTCCCTCCCTCCCCTGTTCCTCTTCTCAAGTGGGCATGTGGTGGTTTTGTTTAGAATGCATAAAAGCACAGAGAGGCTAACATTCTCATCCTGAACTAGATTTTTGAGCTGAGCTGTGCAAACATTTAGGGCCTATTATTTAATTTTCTTTCCTGGTGAGTGTTTTCAACTAATTGATTTAAAAAAATAAAAACATCCGTTCCAGCCACCTCCGCACGATGGGGTAAGGTGGCCCTGCCTTGTCCACTACTGGAAAACAAACAGCAAAGCTTGCAGCTTTTCATGCCTTATTGGGCGTCCCAGACATCTGCTTCCCCAAGAATGAATCACTTCCAGATAAGACGACCTCTGAGCTAGGGAGATGGTGCAGGGATTCAGAGCACTGGCTGCTCTTCCAGAGGACCTGGGTTTGATTCTGAGCACCCAAAGGCAGTTCACCATCTATGACCATCTATGACCCCAGTTCCAGGCAACCTGAAGCCCCTTTCCATACACACAAGGTAATAGGCGGTGGAGGAGAAATAACCCCCACAAGGAAACAAGCTTGGAGCTGGGGAGGTGGCCAGCAAACTTATGAAAATCTGAGGTCCCAGTTCAGATCCTCAGCACCAGGCAAATGCTGGGTGGGTGTGGCCTGGAATGCCGTTATGGGGGCTGGGGAGCAGAGTCAATGGATCCCAAGGGCAGGCTGGCTCCGGAGAATAATGAAATGGGTGAGTGCTGGCTTCAATCGAGAGACCCTGCCCAGTAAAGAAGATGGAGAGTGATGGGGAAAAACATCAACTGTCAGCCCACACACACACACACACACACACACACACACAGAGAGAGAGAGAGAGAGAGAGAGAGAGAGAGAGCTCTGAATTGGAGATTGTGATGGGACAGTGCAGGAAGACCTCCCAATTTCATCATTGGGGTTGTTGTCCAGACTGGCCTCTAAGTCACTATGCAGTGAAGTATGATCTTGAACTCCTGATCCTCTGGTCTCTACCTCCCAACTGCTGGGATTAAAACCTATGTTACCAAACTCTGATATGAGAAGCATTTTCAAAGCCCAACGTCAAATTCAATCAGTGCTCAGCCGTAAATGGGACAGCTATACAGCACCCTCCCCCAGGCTCAGGAAGAGTGGAAAGGTTGTCAGAGCCGGGACTTGAGGAGAACCGAAGTGAAATGGTCTCTCGTGGACGTGACAGGGCGGCTGTACTCATGAACTCACAGCTGGTGTAGCGGCCTGCAAAAGAGCAAGCCTGTTGATACTCCAACCTGGAAGTGGAGGTCGGGGAGGTGGGGGGTGTCGCAGGAGCTGAGCAGCTATTGACAATGTCTGCTAAAGGAGGGAGAATCAGTTTTCTTCAGGAGCGGCCTGTGGTAGGTGGACCATGCTCCAGTAGCTGCAGACCTATGGGCATGTGGGGAGCACAAACTAGACTCCATGGATTACTTCCAAAAAAAAAAAAAAAAAAAAAAAAAAAAAAACATGAAGTTGAGCTGGAAGGTCATATATGATCAAAAGACAGTGTACACATGTATGAAACGCTCAAAGAATAATTTTAAAATGCTATGTTTTAAATGTTTCAGCCAAAGCAGGTGGCACACACCTATAAGCCCAGCTCTTGGGAGACTGGGATGGGATATCCATGAGTTTGAGGCCAGCCTGGCCTACAAAGCAAGAGTCTCCCGCACTCCCCTCTCCAAAAAAGCCATAATCTCCTAGATACAGTCTCCAGTTCTGTCTCCTGTGTGAGCTCAGGCCTCCATTTCCACCTTCAGAGGCGCATGATGGGTCCGCCATGTTTTTCTGAGAATGAATGTTGGTCCCGTTAAGTCTGCCTGATGTCAGTAGCTCTTCAGAGGAATCTGGTAAGGACCAGACATAGGGTGCACATCTGTCCCTGAGCTTAGAAGACTAACTCATGAGACCAAGGCAATCTCAACCAGTCTCAGATAAATAAACATGAATATTTGATTTGTTATTCATTTATTCAATAAATATGACTTATTTGTTTTCTTGGGGTTTTTTGTTTGTTTGTTTTCTTTTCTTTTCTTTTTGAGGCAGGGTGTCATATTGACCAGGCTGGCCTGGAACTTGCTAAGTAACTGAGGATGACCTTGAACTCCTGATCCTCCTGCCTCCACTTCTCAAGTGCCGGTATTATAGGCATGCACAACAATGTCCAATTTATATAGTCCTGGGAATCAAACCCAGTGCTTTGTGTATGCTAGACAATCCCTCTGCCAACTGAGCCACATCCCCAGCTCCTTTACCTATGCTAGGAGGGATTAAAAGCTTCTGTGCTGGACAGTTGTATCTCCTTATCTCCGGTATACAATGGGTGAGGAATTCAATAGTGAGCAGCCATTGATAAAAGGCAGTACTCTGTACATAGAGTAAGAAGAAAAAGCCAGGCAGTGGTGGCACACACCTTTAATCTCAACACTGGGGAGGCAGAGGCAGGCAGATCTCTGCGGGTTCGAAGCCAGCCTGGTCTACAGAGTGAGTTCCAGGACAGCCAAGGCTACACAGAGAAACCCTGACTGGAAAAAAGGAAAAAGAAAAAAGTCACCTGGTGGAATTCAAAGAGGAACACAAACAAGTACTCCACTTAAGTAATTCTGCTTCCCACTAAGACGTGGTAACATCCATGGAAGTGCCATGTTTCAGTCATTCTCCTCTTCAACGTGGTTAAGGTCGTGGGGACTAGGAACAAAATAATATGAAGAGTTATTGTGCTGTTGAGTCTTATGTCACCTTGACAGAAACTCAAGTCAACTGAGAAAATTTCCCCAGGTACGGGCACTTGGTACCCAGTGATACAACCTGACAACATGCGTTTGCACCACTTGTTAGGATGGAAGGAGAGACCAACTCCACAAGGTTGTTCCCTGACCCCCACATATGTGCCATGACGCTGCCCCGCAAATGAACATAATCATAAGAATAATAAGCACAGTTTAATTTTTTTTATTTTTGCATTTTAAATAGTAGACAAGCTGGGCATGGTGGCACACACCTTTAATCTCAGCACTTAGGAGGCAGAAGCAGACAAATCTCTGGGAGTTCCAGGCCAGCCTGGTCTACAGAGTGAGGCTCTGTCTCAAAATAAAATAAAATAAATTTGTAAGACAATCACATTTAAAAAATAAAATCATTGCCAGGCGCTGGTGGCGCACGCCTTTAATCCCAGCACTTGAGAGGCAGAGGCAGGTGGATCTCAGTGAGATCAAGGTTAGTCTGGGCTACAGAGTGAGTTCCAGGAAAGGCACAAAGCTACACAGAGAAACCCTGTCTCGAAAAACCACAAAAATAAATAAATAAATACAGTAATTAATTAATTAATTAAAAAAATCATCAGTAACTAGTAAAAATTTCAACCAAGCTGGCCATTGTGGTGCACACCTTTAATCCCAGCCCTCAGGAGGCAGAGGTAGGTAGATCTCAGTGAGTTTGAGGCCAGCTTGGTCTACAAATGAGTTCCAGGACAGCCAGGGCTATATAGTGAGACTGCCTTGAAAGGAAAAAAAAAAAGACAAAATCATTGCACTTTGGGGCCTGGGAGATGACTCAGCAGTTGAGAGCACTAGCTGCTCTTGCAGAGGACACAGGTTCAGTTCCCAGCACCCACATGGCAGCTCACAGCTGTTTGTAACTCCAGTTCCAGGCAAAACACCAATGCGCATAAAATAAAAATAAATAGATTATACCAAAAAAAAGATTTATTTAAAAAAAATTCAACCAAGCATCTTAGTTTGATATTAACATTCCTACATTTATATTTATTGTATAACAGAACAAGATGAGCTCAGACTTTTTCCTTGCATGAGCCCTTAACAGTTGAACATCAAAATATAAGCATGTGATCTTTTTTTTTTTTTTTTTAAAGATTCATTTATTACACATACAAGTGTTCTGCCTGCATACATCCCTGCAGGCCAGAGAGGGCACCAGATCTCATTACAGATGGTTGTGAGCCACCATGTGGTTGCTGGGAATTGAACTCAGGACCTCTGGAAGAGCAGCCAGTGCTCCTAACCTCTGAGCCATCTCTCCAGCAACATGTGATCATTTTTATCTTTAGCATATATTACAAACCCTACTCATTCATGACTCTTCCTCCTCCACCCTCCCCTACCGTCTACCAAAAAATTAAACATAACTGAGTCCTGGGCTTTGACCAGTGGGGAAAGTTACAGAGAAAATGAACCAACAAGGTCGCTTAGCGCTGGCAATGGCCGTTGCATCCAGAACTCCAGGCACTGATGGTTTGACAATTTCCTAACAAAGGTTTTATCGGATCAACAATGATTTCTGTCCAAGAAAAGAAAATTCCCCATTTCCCATCCAAACAAGGGGTGTCAGTTCTCGGAAGGCTGTGACTGGCAGAGGGTCACGGTGCGTCTGTAGGGATAAGGAGAGATAAAATGTATCAAAGGGGCCTTGAGACTGGGATGCTATGCAGGCCTGGCTCCCAGAACATCCCTCCCTGACTGACAGGGGATTAGGACCCCAGGAGGGCAGTAAACAATGAACGGAGGGGCTTGGAGGCCCAGCACCTGGAGGCCAGGCTAGGCCAGAAGGAGGCTTTGGGTGCTGCAACGGGCCAAGCCCAGCCCAACCTTCCCAACACCCAGTCCACAACAGTTTCACAGGGCCGGGCTTTTCTCTTAGATAAACACGGTTGGAGAAAAAAGGTGGGAGTTTTGTTTGTTTGTTTGTTTGTGTTTCATGCTTGAAGGCCAGGGAAGCTGAAGACTTTGGGAAGTCCACAGTCCGCCACCCATGCCAACCCCACGGTGAGTTCTCACATTGAAAGGCTGAGATAACTAAATACAGTGAGCAACCTTCTTTGGACTTGATCCCATTAAATCCAGGGTAAGCAGCCATCCTAGGCCGTTGTTGTTCGTTTTAGTATGTGTAACAGAGTGTAGGATGAGTCAGGCATGGTGCAGTATGTGGGTATCTCAGGCCCTGAAAGTCAAAGGATTGCTACAAGTTCAAGACCAGCCTGGCCTACAGAGAAGGCTACATACACAATGTGAGACCTTGTGTCAAATAGCCAAATAAAACAAGAGATGAAATAAAACGACCTCACAGCATCGAGGTGGCTCAGTGGGTAAAAGCACCTGCCACCCAGGCACTGAGCCCTGTGGCCCTCATGAAGGCAGAAGGAGAGGACAGGCACCACGGAGTTGTCCTCTGACCGCCACACTTAGCCCTGGCACCTATGTGCATACGTGCATGGGCAAATGCATACACTCTACTAATAAATAAAATTAAATAAATAATCTCCTAAGGAAAGGGCACATACAGGAACTGAAGCAACAAGTCATGCAAAATCTTAAGAAATACTGAATTTGAAGCCAGGTGTGATGGCGCGCACACACACGCGCACACGCGTGTGTACACACACACACACACCAGTGACTTGCTGGATATCATAGGTAGAAAATGACAGAGTGAAACCTCTGGAGAGCTAGCCCAGCAATTGAGATCACTTACTATTCTTCCAGAGGACCTGAGTTTGGTTCCTAAAATTCATATTCCAAGGCTCACAACTGTCTGTAACTCCAGCTTCAAGGAATTGGAAACTTTCTCTGGCTTCTGAAAGGTACCAATACATAAAATAAAATATTTGCCGGGTGGTGGCGGCACTTGGGAATCCCAGCACTTGGGAAGCAGAGGCAGGTGGATCTCTGTAAGTTCAAGGCCAGCCTGGTTTACAGAGCGAGTTCCAGGACAGCCAGGGCTGTTACACAGAGAAACCTTGTCTCAAAATTAATTAATTAATTAATTAAAATAAAATATTTATGCCAGATGTGGTAGTACACATCTTTTATCCCATTCAGGAGGTTGAGGCACATGCATCTCCATGAGTTCCAGGCCAGCCAGGGCTACGTAGTGAGACTCTGTCTCAAAGAGAGGTGGGGAGGGAGAGAGGAAGGGAGGAAGGGAGGAAGGGAGGAAGGGAGGGAGGGAGGGAGGGAGGGAGGAAGAGGATATGATTAAATACATAATATTTATACATATGTATGTATAATAATGAAGCCCGTTATTATATATAGCTAATACACAGTAATAAAATCCATAAAAGAGAAGGTAAATTAAAGTGTCACTGCCCTGTCCTCTGGCTGTCCCTAATGTTTAAGGCAGTAGAGCATGGCTTGGTGGGACCATGGAGCGCGCTCAGTTTTCCATATGGGCCCACAAAAGTTCCGTGTCGGCTCCATGAGGCCGGAGCACACAATGGCCTGCGTGAGCCCTGTGTCTCCGTGGAGAGCCCCTTGAGCTCGGCTGCAGGGAACAAAGGGTCTCCAGGACGCACCCCAGTCACAGATGTTGAGTCATCTCAAGGGTCAGAATGCCAATTAGATATTGAACATGGCAGGGGGAGGGTGGAGTTTCCCAAACAGAGGAGGGCTGAATGCCAGCGGCCCCTGAGCCCCGGCTTAGGTCCTGCTGTTCTTTTATACGATGATTTGTGACAAATTTGTTTTGGTGCTGAAGCACCATCCCCCTGGGTCTTAGAGTGATTTGGAGATCGCCTGAAGAAATTTTTTTTTTTTTTTTGCTTTAAATATTCTTTCCGTAATCAAAACTAGATACAGAATTCTTACCTTAAAAATGAATTGAAGAAAAGTATTCAGAATCCATAGGAGGTTGAACTAACAGCAGCCAAACGTGCCTAGAAAATTAAAATGTGTGTGTGTTTGGGGGGTCTTGCACAATATTTTTTAGTGGATGGAAATCTGAAAGAATACAAGTTATCAAGTTTAACATATATTTTACAAAAGAAAAGTTTATCATTTGTTTGAGCCAATCAGAAATATTGCCCCCAGATTTCCATTTTATAAGATGAGGGTGTGTCAATCTCCAAAGCCTACCAATCAGTGTGTGTGTGTGTGTGTGTGTGTGTGTGTGTGTGTGTGTGTTATGTGTGTCTCTCTGTGTGTGTATGTGTGTGTGTGTGTGTGTGTGTGTGTGTGTGTGTGTGTGTGTAGATTTGATGTCCAAATACTTCCATAGTTAATTAGGGAATCATCGTGAATCATTCCTGAATCATTTGGCTCCTGAAATACTTTTTCTTCCCTCTTGAAGCCATCTACATGTAGTAAAGTTCCATGGCAGGGGACCCCCGCCTGTCCCCTCTCCGAAGCCCCCAGCCACTCATCCTGGAATGCTAAGGATACACCCTCGGAAAGGAAATTAAGGCTGTGGAGACCTAAATCAGTCAGTGCTGGGGTCCAGTTATTTACTTCTTGCTGACCCTCGGAGGTCAGGCCTGACTATTTATGCTATCTGCTAATGCTTCGCTATTTTTCACCGCTTTGCCTGTTAACAATTCAGACCCACGGCCCTTCCAGCCTTCGGGGCCCTTGTACTAAATAAGCACTAATTACTCCCGGAAACATCCGCTCCTGTTTTAAACGGCAGCAGGATGAAAGCCAGGGTCTTGCTTCACGGATGAAAGCAAATAGGAAAGGGGCTTGGCTGGAGAGAGCCCAGCCCGAGCTGAGGTGAGAAATAACCTATTTGACTCTCAGCTAGTAACTTGCAAATTGCTTAGCTAGTACTCCTAAAAAATTAGTAGTGAGGGAAAGCCAGCCAATACTCCCTTTAACCACAGTATTAAAATGATACCTTACATTCTCTTATACTTGCTCTGAAATTTTGTTACTGCTGTTGTTTGCTGAGTTGGAGATTTGTTTAATTTTTGTTGTTGTGGTGGTGGTGGTGGTTTGTTTCTTTTTTCAGTTTTTCAAGACAAGGTTCCTCTGCATCTCTGGCTGTCCTGGATCTCCCTCTGTAGACCAGGCTGGCCTCGAACTCAGAGATCCATCTGCCTCTGCCTCCCAAGAGCTGAGATTATTTTTTGTTTTCGTTTTTTAATTTATTTTTATTTTATGTGCATTGGTGTTTTGCCATGGGTGTCGGGTCCCCTGGAACTGGAGTGACAGACAGTTGTGAGCTGCCATGTGGGTGCTGGGGATTGAACCTGGGTCCTCTGGAAGAGCAGTTAGTGCTCTTAACCACTGAGCCGTCTCTCTAGCCCCTAATTTTTGTTTTTGAGACAGGTCTGGAACACATAGAGATCCTCCTGCCTCTGCCTCCCAAACACCAAGACTAAAGTATAAAACCACAGTCAGATTGTGTGTGTGTATGTATGGTTTTTTTGTTTGTTTGTTTGTTTTGTTTTTTGCTTATTTGTTATCTTAGACAGGGTCCCATTTTATACCCGGATGGCCTGGCACTCACTAGATAGACCAAACTTCATACATACAATTATTCTCCTGCCTCCACCTCTTGAGCGCTGGGATTACAGGTATGCACCTCCATTCCTGGCTTGGCTTGGCAAAGGTGTGGTACGGTGTGTGTATGTGTGTGTGAGAGAGAGGGGGTGGGGAAGGGGAGTAGTGCTGTACCCAGGCCCTCACATGTGCTAAGGAAGAGTTCCACTGCCAAGCCGATGGCTTCAGTCTTGTAAAACCAAGAATATTAGATGACACTCCCCTCCTCCTCCACCACACAGACTACGAACGTGAGTGTCAATTTCGTGTCAGATTCTGAGTCCGATGCTGAGATGGATGAGTGAACCAGGCAACAGAACCTCTGAAAGTTGAATCTTGGGTTGTCAGCTCTGGAAATGCTTCATCTGGGCTGTCAATGGCTCGGCGTGTGAAGACACTTGCTGCCAAGCCTGATGACCTGAGTTTCATTGCTGGGACCCACGTGGAAGCAGAGAACTGAGTCCCAGAAACTGTTCTCTGACCTCCACACAGGAATGAGTGCATGTAAATGTGGACACACACACACAATGTAATCAATATTTAAAAAGAAAAAGCTACATTTGTTAGAGAACAAATACAAGGCACATTTTGCTATTCACATTTTTTCTGTCAGGAAGAGAGATAAACACAGAGGGATTTTTCTCAGAGTGTATTTGAGATATTTAAAGATATTTGGGGTGGAGGTGGAATGTACCCACTTGGTGGGGTCCTTGCCTAGTGTACATGAATGCCTCAGTGTGATCACTGGTGATGGTTCGGGTCTGTAATCCCACTGGGGTGGTGAATGCAGGAGTGTGAGGAAGGGCAAGGCTATCCTCAGCTACATAGCAAATTCAAGGCCAGCCTGAGCTACATGAGACCCTGCTTCAGTAAAATAAAATAGCTCACTTTTAACTTGTGGTGCTGTTTTATTCCATCTTGATTCATTTAGATTCTTCTAGACAGCAGCTTGTATTATTTTGGCAAAACTGAACTCACTTTTCATCCCTTCTAGTCAGTGTGAATTGGCAGAATAGAAAAATATGTAGATTTAAATATTACATCTGTCAAGATGTTAGTGTATGTGTGGTTTTAATAATTTTCCTTGAGACACATTTTCCAAGATTTATTTTTACTTTATTTTGTGTATGCTTCTGTGTGTGTGGCATGTGTGCAGGAGCCAGAAGAGAGTGCCAGATCTCTGGAGCTGGTGTTACCGAGGGTTGCGAGCTGCCGTAGAGGTGCTGGGAACCAAACCTGCGTCCTCTGCAAGAGCAGCAAGTGCTTCTAACTGCTGAACCCTCTGTCCAACCCATTTATTTGTTTTGAGACAGGGTCTCGTGTAGCCCAGGCTGGCTTCAAACTCTCTATGTTGCCAAGGATGACCCTGAACTCCTGATTCTCCTGCTTTGACTCCTTGCTTTTACCAAGATCTGGGATTACCACAAGGACTGCCATGCCTAGCTTCTAAAACTCAAGTGCTGTGGCTTTTTGGTTTTCATTGTTGCCTGAACATGCTTGCTACATACCCCTGGCTGGCCTCAAAATAACAGCAATCCTCCTGCCTTGGTCCCCTGAGTGCTGGGATTACAGGCATGTGCCACCACACCCTAATTTTGCCTTTTATTAAAATGGCGGGGCTTGAGGCTGGAGAGATGGCCCAGCAGGTAAGAGGCCTGGCTGCTCTTCCAGAGGACCCAGGTTTGCATCCCAGCACCACAGGGCAGCTCACAATCATCTGTGACTTCAGTTCCAAGGGATTCCATTCCAACTCCTGGCCTCTACGGACAGCAGGTAGACATGGCGTACTGCTGTGGGATGGTCTGTATGGCAAATGTGTTGCTCTAATTGGTCAATAAATAAAACACTGATTGGCCAGTGGCTAGGCAGGAAGTATAGGCGGGACTAACAGAGAGGAGAAAAGAACAGGAAGGTGGAAGGAGACACTGCCAGCCACTGCCAGGACAAGCAGCATGTAAAGATGCCGGTAAGCCACGAGCCACGTGGCAAGGTATAGATTTATAGAAATGGATTAATTTAAGATATAAGGACAGTTAGCAATAAGCCTGCCACGGCCATACAGTTTGTAAGCAATATAAGTCTCTGTGTTTACTTGGTTGGGTCTGAGCGGCTGTGGGACTGGCAGGTGACAGAGATTTGTCCTGATTGTAGGCCAGGCAGAAAAACTCTAGCTACAGCGTACAGACATACATGCAAGCAAACTACTCATACACATAAAATAATAAGAATAATTTAGGGGTGGGGTTTCGAGACACTCTGTGTCGCCCTGGCTGTCCTGGAACTCACTCTGTAGACAGGCTGGCCTCAAGCACAGACAGACATCCTCTGGCTCCCGAGTGCTGGGATTAAAGGTGTGCACCACTACCACCTGGCAAGAATAAAAATTTTTAAATAAAGAGAGATCAGAGAGAAGAGCTAATCAGGTGTGATGTTGCCTGTTTGTGATCCCAGGACTTTCGAGGTGGAGGCAGGAGAAAGATCAGAAATACGAGACAGCCTTGGCTACGTAGCCAGTTTGAGACTAGCATGAGTGGATCCATGAAACCGTGACTCCAGAACCAAAACAATAGGTGACTGGGTTTCTTACCAGTCTGTTTTGCCACCACTAAGGATCAAACCGGGGACCTCACGCACTCTGGTCAAGTACTCTGCCACTGAGCTCCATCTTCCAAGGTACCAGCCTTGCTTCTGACAGGAACCACAGGGTAAGTCCCATGGATGGGCGTCCTGGGTTCTGTAGACTTTCAGGGCCAACTTTGATCTTCACTTACTGGGTTCTGGTGACACCCACTACTGCCACAGCCAGAGGCTCCTTGGGAATCAAAATGCTTTCACCCGCAATCACCTTTGAGACCCACTGGTCCAGAATGAAGCCTCAGCTCTTGAGTAGTCTAGGCTCACACCCTAACGGTCCCCTGCCAGCTAGGGAACCTGTGGCTTCTCCTCACTATGCCTAAATTCCCTCATGCAACATATCGTCTTCTGGGAGTCTGCACTGATTGTTGGTTGGTTTGTTTTGGTTTGTTTTGGTTTGTTTTTGGTTTTTCGAAACAGGGTTTCTCCATGTGTAGTTTTGGCTCCTGTCCTAGAACTCGCTCTGTAGATCAGGCTAGCCTTGAACTCACAGAGATCCGCCTGGCTCTGCCTCCTGAGTGCTGGGATCAAAAGCGCGCGCCACCACCGCCCCGTGTTGGTTGGTTTTTGAGACAAGGTTCTCCTAGGTATCCCAGGTTGGTCACCAGCCTTCAATTCTCCTGCCTCCAATTCTCCAGTGCTGGTCATACAGCACCACCAAACCTGGCTTCCTGAACTTTCTATGAAGACAAAAGGCGCTTGTATTGCACTCAGGACAGGACACATGAACACGCTGGGTGCAAGACAACTACCATCACTGCTGTCTCTCAGTGTCCCCTAACGTCCGGGACTTCTTCACAGTCACCTGCTGTCGTGCCAGCTGTCCTCCAGGCCAAACTGCCGCCATCTTCAGGAGTTTGGCTTGGCCTGCTCCCCAAAGATCATCCCAACAGGGCCTGTCAGTTGTTGAACTCTCACAGAAGGAGAAGGAAGGGAAGACCCCTCACCTGGGTATCCAGCCACCACTCCCGACCAGCTATACAATTCTGCTCTAATGGCAAGGGGTCTCGTGGGAGGAGCTAGAGGCTGGAGGTGGTGAAAGAGCAGGGGTGGGGGGTGGGGGATGGGCTGGGGTGGGGTGGGGGGTGTTTCCTATCTATGCAGCCAAGGGGAAGCTGTCATCCCTGCTGGCTCCAGACCTCCCATTGTGGCTGCTTTAATGTCACCCAGGCTCCTGCCCATTAGCCCTCAGCCATGTTCTGTTAGAAGCCTCATAAATTTATGGTTCCCCCAGGTGAACTTCAGTGGAGTTGTATCCAGGTTTGTTGTTGGGACCACAGGAGGATGACAGAAGTTTTTATGTCACCAGGGAAGGAATTTTAGCATCATCACCGTCGGTCCTCACCAAGCAGCCACCCAGGAGCCAAGGCACCAGACTCTGTGCCTGAGAGGGGTGCACAAAAGAGGAGGCGAACTAGAAGAGTTGTTGCAGTCCATTGCTGAACCGAATGATGACAGTGTGCCTGTGGTAATGCTTCCTGACCCCTGAGTTATGGCAGAAAGGGAGATTGATTCTCACTGAACGTGGACTCCATCGCTGGGGATGTTTGTCCTCCCAAGGCTTCCAAACACCAGGTATCCATACCAGCAGGTCTATAGCCACAAGTCCACACATTCATACACCACACACACAATACACTACATACACACCACATACATAGACCATACACACATACACCACACACATACCACACAACACACCACTGCTGTGGGATAATGCTGTTGCACACTTTAAAGATTTGTCACTCAAATTGGTTTAATAAAATGCTGATTGGCCAGTAGCCAGGCAGGAAGTGTAGGTGGGGAGACCAGACTAGGAGAATTCTGGGAAGAGGAAGGGTGGAGTCAGGAGTCACCAGTCAGCCACAGAGGAAGCAAGATGAGCATGCTGCACTGAGAAAAGGTACCAAGTCATGTGACTAAACATAGATAAGAATTATGTGTTAAGTGTAAGAGCTAGTTAGTAACAAGCCTGAGCTACCAGCCAAGCATCTATAAATAATATTAAGCCTCCAAGTCAATTATTTTGGAAGCTGCTGACGGGTATTTTGGAGTTGCTGGTGGGACAGAAACTTCTTTGCCACACACACCTACACACACACACACACACACACACACTTACACATACTACACATATACACCACACACATACCACACACATACCACACAACACACTACACCATACACACACTCATATACTACATACACACACCACACAATACCACACACACACTACACTAGACACAAGCCACACATTCATATACCACACACATTCACACATGTGCACACACACATAGATGCACACACTTTGCCCAGAACAAACCACCCTCCTCTGTGTGGCCAGCTCACCCCATCTGGCCCACATTTGGTCTTGGTAGAAGTTAGACACTTTGTCACCGTGACTTGGATTTTGAATCGCCTTTTGTTTATTTAAGTTTTTCCTTTCCATATATGTGGCTTTTTAATTTTTTCTTACCTTTTACACTACCCTTACCAATGCTTTCCATATAGAAAGAGACACACAAATCTTTTCTTTGAGCTTTTGAATGTTCTATACAAATACTTCTATATACTTCTCATTTCAATTTGTAATTATATATTATATATCTTTTGTTATATATACAGTTTTTATATCGATTACAATGGTATTTTGTTGTATATACCTGTATATAACATATTACATGTTTGTACTATGCATACATATGTGATTACATAAATATAACTATATATTTCAATATGTATACTAAGAATCAAAAGTCTATATCAACTATGGACGGTTTGTTTTCTTTGAAATAAGATTTCTCTATGTGGTTCAGGCTGGCCTTGAACTTACAACCCCTCTGCCTCAGTCTCCCAAGTGCTAAAATAGCAAGTGTCACTGTGCCTGGTCACCAGGTAAAACTGGCACCCACCCAATGGGCCCTACAACAGTGTCTGGAGACGTCTGTCCCATCACAGGTAGGAACAATGCTATTAGCTTCACATGCTTCAAGCTTCCCTCCTCTCTCAGACCAGCCCCACCACAAAGACTTACGAGACTCAAAAGGTCAGAGGGGCTATAGTTCAGTCTGTAGCCTGTAGGCCTCACATAGATGAATGACCCCTTGGGCCCCACCCACAGCACCACTAAACAGTGGAGGACACCTGCAACACCAGCTCCCCAGAGGTGGAAACAGGAAAGAGGACCAGAAACCCGGAAGTTCAAGATCATCCTCAGCTACAACAGGGAGGTTGAGGCCAGCCTGGGTGACCTGAGTCCATAATGAAGACAGAAAGGCAATATAGCAACTAAAAATTGAAAGTCTCGCTTGCATTCTACACAGCGTCTTTTAAAGGTTACCTTTTCTCAACCCCAGAGCAGTGGTGGCGCGTGCCTTTAATCCCAGCACTCGGGAGGCAGAGGCAAGTGGACTTCTGCAAGGCCAGCCTGGTCTACAGAGAGAGTTCCAGGACAGCCAGGGCTACACAGAGAAACCCTGTCTTGAAAAAAAAAAAAAAAAAGAGGGGGCTGGAGAGATGGCTCAGAGGTTAAGAACACTGGCTGCTCTTCCAGAGGTCCTGAGTTCAATTCCCAGCACCCACATGGTGGCTCACATCCATCTGTAATGACATCTGGCTCCCTCTTCTGGCCTGCAGGGACACATGCAAACAGAACACTGCATACATAATAAACAAATAAATCTTAAAAAAAAAAAGAAAGAAAGAAAGAAAGAAAAAGAAAAAGAAAAAGAAAAGAAAAAAAAGATAATACACACAGCTACTAAAATCACATCTCATGTTTGCTGAATGCCAAATTTCATAACCACTCCAACCTCCCATCTTACTCTGTGGCCTCTCAAAGAAGTTTCTGGGGGCTGGGGAGATGGCTCAGTGGTTAAGAGCACGGGCTACTCTTCCAGAGGTCCTGAGTTCAACTCCCAGCAACCACATGGTGGCTCACAGCCACCTATAGTGGGATCTGATGCCCTCTCTGGCATAAGGTTGTACATGCATAGACATTAAATAAATAAATAAATCTTAAAAAAAAAAATAAAAGAAGTTTCTGGGCTCACCGCTGTGGGCTCCTTCCTACCTATTGGACCCTAGGTGAGTACAGAGCTCTATGAGCTCTTGCAAGGTGGGTAGTTTGATATGTTGTGAACACTTTTACACTTTTCCTTCACACACACACACACACACACACACACACACACACACATCAGGGGGTGGGAGGTGGCTGCCACAGCCCACCTGTGGAGGTCTTGTGGGAGTTGGTTCTGTCCTTCCATTCTCCTGTGAGGTGAGGCCTGGAGATCCGACTCAGGTGGTTGGGCTTGGAGACGGTGCCTTCAGCTGAGGAGTCATCCTGCCAGGCCCAGTGATGGACTTCTCTAGTGCCGGGTGTCTCTGTTCCTTCTCTGTCGCTGTGATAGAACACCATGGTAAGGGAACTTAGAGCAAAAAGGGGCTGTTTGGGCTAATGGTTCCAGATGGATAAAGATGCATGACGGGGGCTGGAGAGATAGATGGCTCAGAGGGTAAGAGCACTGGCTGCTCTTTCAGCGGTCCTGAGTTCAATTCCCAGCACCCACATGGTGTCTCACAGCCATCTACAATAAGATCTGGTGCCCTCTTCTGGCCTGCAGGGATACATGCAGCAGAGAATAAATAAATCCTTTAAAAAAGTTAGCCTCAGGTGGATCTCTGTGAGTTGAGTTCAAGGCCAGCCTGGTCTACTAGTGAGAGCTAGGACAGACAGAGCTACATAGTGAGACCCTGTCTCTGGGGGTGGGGAAGGGGCTGAGCAGTTAGTAAGCATGGTGGCAGCTCAGGCTGAAAGCTGAGGGTTTATTGAACCGGAAGCCAAGACAGCAGACTCCAACTGATCTGAGTCTTTATTCTTTTAAAAAAGAAACTTTTTAATTTAATTTTATGTGTATCAGTGTTTTGCCTGCAGGTATGTATGTGCATCTTGTACCTCGTATGGGAGCCAGAAAAGGGTGTCAGATCCCCTGGAATTGAACTCAGGTCCTCTGGAAAGCAGCAAACACTGTTAACCACTGAGTTATTTCTCCAGCCTCCCCTTTCCCCTTCTTTTTTGTTTTTGTTTTTTTTGGTTTTTTTGAGACAGGGTTTGTCTGTGTAGCTTTGTGCCTTTCCTGGATCTCGCTCTGTAGACCAGGTTGGCCTTGAACTCACAAAGATCTGCCTGGCTCTGCCTCCCGAGTGCTGGGATTAAAGGCATGCGCCACCACTCTCCGGCTTTATATATTTTTTTTTTTAATTTATTTTTATTTTTTTTTTTTATTTTTTTTGGTTTCCTCTCCCCTTCTTATCTCTTGCTGCCTGGGCATAGATGCTATCATCCGGAGGCCATGAGATCAGTAAAATGTGTGAAGAAGTGTCCGGAGATGTGGCTCAGTGGGTAGAGTGCACCCCTAACACGCATAAGGCCCTAGGTTCAATCCCCAGCACCACATAAACCAGGCATTGGTAGAGGCAGGAGTTCAAGATCATCCTCCACTACATAGTGACTTAGAGGCCAGCATGGGCCATATGAGATCCTAGAGGGCAGGGATGGTGTGCGGGTATGCAACGCTGCTGAGCACCAGGAAAGAGGCTGGGATCGAAGGAGGGCCACTGCAGCCCGAGACCACCTACATAGCTTTTAATCAAATGAAAATAAACTTTGATCCTGTGGGAGGCACTGGGGATGGGGGTAGGTTCTGAGTCCCTCTCAGCTGAATGTATAAAATAAGCATTCTTAACCAGGAATAAAAATCAAGCTAGGCCTCCATTTAATCTCCATGTGCCGTTGACTAGCATGTCCCAACCCTCACCCAATACAGCAGCTTCCTGCTGCGGGAATGTACCGCCAAACCACCAAAGGTTCCCATTTCTGGAATCTTCATCCTGTAGCCATTGGTGGCTTGGCTTTAGACAAGGCAGTTGGTTTTGTGTGTGTGTGTGTGTGTGTGTGTGTGTGTGTGTGTGTGTGTGTGTATGTGTGTGTGTGTGTGTGTGTGTGTGAGAGAGAGAGAGAGAGAGAGAGAGAGAGAGAGAGAGAGAGAGAGATATTGCTCACTGGATTTTCAAAAAGAGCCAAGAAGCCACCTACGGTTTGTATCACTTTTGTCTGTCTTTTCCTCTAGGGACTGGCTAAATAGCCAATCATGGGGTGGGGCTGGGAGCTGAGTCTTGCTTTTGTTAGTTCCTGCATTTCTAGAAGGAACAGTCTCTGAGGGGGAGGGAGGAAATAAATACTGTTTGCTGGGTTTCCTTGCTGGTGATGTAATTTACATAGCGGCAAAATTACAGCCTATAGATATCTAAGTGGCAATTAAAATGTTGGGGGAACAAAACCAACTTTGCCCTTCATTAAACACTAGCAGAAGAGTGGAAACGTGGGCAAACGGCTTACAAGATCCAGTGCTTACTCGATCTCATTTGCCTAGAGGGAGAAAAATCCCTCACATTCTCCAGCCTTAAAATGGAAATAGAGCAGTCTCACACACAGTAAACTCCATCCCGAAAGTCCCAAAGTGGGAAACAGATACGGAAGGATCCTGAAGTTCACAGGAAGGAGGTAGATAGGAACTTTCTAAGCATGGTGGACATGATGTTCAGCCCAATGAAACCTAAGTTTAGTCAGGAAGTTCCATTTGGTCCCGGAAAACAAGCCCGTGTTCCTAGCGAGCTCGATGATTTTTATCACGTCTCATTTGTCTCCAGAACCTTCGTGTGTTCTCTTTTTCTTTTCTTTTTTATCTTTAAGATACTTTTCTACTCTTTATTAGAAGTTTCCTTTAAATTTTTTTTTTATTATTTGCATATGTATGTGAATGGAGTGTGTGTGTGTGTGTGTGTGTGTGTGTGTGTGTGTGTGTGTGTGTGTCGACGTGTGTGGAGATCAGAGGACAGCTTGCAGGAGTTGGTTCTCTCCTTCCACCCTTTGGGTCCCAGGGATCAAATTCAAGTGGTCTGGCTTGACAGCAGGCACCCACCTTAACCCATTGAGCCATCTCACAGGGCCTCCAATCTTGTCTCCCACAGACACACACACAACACACACACACACACACACACACACACAAATTCTTACATTATTTGACTCAGCTGTGTGTCAAGGTCCATTTTACTTGCTTGGTGACCAGCCTGCTCTCATGGAAAAAAGGCATAATTTTGCCTGGATCAATTACTCAAACATTTCCCTGACTTAATATGTAAAATGTACTGGCATTATTCTAATTAAGAGAGCATAGGTAAACTCAAAACACAAACAAACAAGCCAGGTGGTGGTGGTGGCTCAGTCCTTTAATCCCAGCACTTGGGAAACAGAGGCAAGTGGATATCTGTGAATTCCAGGCCGGCCTGGTCCACAGAGTATGTTTTAGGACAGCCAGAGCTGTTACACAGAGAAATCCTGTCTCTAAATAAATGAATGAATGAATGAATGAATGAATGAACGAATAAATAAATAAATAAATAAATAAATAGATAAATAAATAAATAAATAAATAGAAACCGAGTAAATAAATGAAAAACTGGGGCACAGGAAGGACCAGCTGCTAGCCCGGGCTGACCTGGGACTCTCCTGGCCCTGTGCCTTCCCTTTCTGAATGCTGGATTTCTGGCCTGCACCGAATCACCATGCCCCGCTGGAGGGGTGGTTAGGAACACTGACTAAAAACCCGCTCTCTGGAACGACTGTTTGGACTTTCATCCTGCCCCCAGAGGACTTGAGGCAGTGCCCAGGAGGTCCCGTACCTGGGTTCGTCACCTGCAAACTATGTGATACTGCCATGTATACCTCGACAAGGCTGGAGAAAGAAGAAAAGGAGAGAGAATGAAGGAGGAAAGAGAAGGAAGGGGAAAGGGACTGAGGGGGAGAGGGAGAGAAACAGGGATGCTAAGGAGATCGTCCTCCCCACAGACTGAGTGAATGAGTGAGTGGACAGATAGTAAAATGGTTGGAACAGGACCAAGTCAGTAAGCTGGAAGAGAGAGACCCCAAATGACAGGATGTGACGTCATAGCCCAGATACAAAGTCAGGCTCACACACATGAACTCAAAGAATACTTGCTACATGAATGAGCGCGCGAGGGAGTAAGCAAATATGTAGCTGGGCTATAATCTCAGCACCTGGGAGAGAGACTCAGGAGGATCAGGAGTTCAGGGCTAGCCTCAGCTATATAGTGAACTCAAAGGTAACCTGGTCTATAAGACTCTTCTCTAAATAAATAATAAACTGAACATCTAAATAAATAAAGGTCAACTCTGAATGGTAGTTAATTCAACTTACTGGAGTCATCTGAGCCAACTTTACCTCTTCACCAGGTGTCACTGAGAACCAGCATGGACACAGCCTTGTTCAGGTCACCAATCCATGTCCAATGGGACTTAGGAAAAGCCATGCCCTGAGGGTACCACAAAAGCCCTCAGCTTGGACGAGACTCTATCCATAGGTGCTGCACAATGCAGATCTGCCAGCTTTTATCGGACAAACCAAGAGAGCTTTGCATCAAAATGGTCACACCTTCTAGGTTATCATATTACTTAAGTGGTATGGTCGAAGCTGAGTGTGGTGGTGCACTGAGGATGCTGAGGGGGGTGGATCTCTATGAGTTCAAGACTTGCCTGGTCTACATGACGAGTTCCTGGACAGTCAGGGCTTCACAGAGAAACTCTATCTAGAAAAAACAAAAAAAGAACAGAGAAGGAGGAGTAGGAAGAAGAGGGGGAGGAGAATACTCCAGGTCTTGCCAAACACTCCTTATCGCATGCAGGCACTCTAATTAGACCCTTCTGGTTTACATGAAAGCATTCAGTATGCACCCCTCTCAACCTCCAGCACAGTGTCCTCACAGATGCTACTGAAGTTCAAGCCTTGAGGGCTGAAGATGATGAAAAGACCTGGTGATTGCCAGTCACACTGGGCTGTCTCCCAGAACTGCTGCAACGATTTCCCACAGACAGTTTGGCTCGGAACAACAGGGTTTATTCTCCCACTGTAGAAACATAAGTCTGACCCGGAGGGCAACACTGGGGTCAGTGCTCACCCGGTGCTCTAGGCAAACATTCTTGCCTAGTCCATCTCCTTCTGGCTCCAGACAGCCTTGGCCTGGGACCATGACTCATTATCTTCTCCAGGCTCCGTCTCTTCCTTCCTCTTACAGGTTTGGTTATCACTGGACTGACAGTCTGCCCCTATAATTCTCATTCCAAGACCCCTCCCCACTTTATCACAGCTGCTGCACCCTTCTTTCAAACCAGCCCCCTGCTCAGCAGTGTGGGGTTGGGGACCCAGACATGTCCTAGGAGAGGCACACTTCAGCCTGTACTCTTGCATGGCTCCCCAGTGTTGGAGCGGCTCCCCAGTGTTGGGTCTCCTGCTGGAATTATTTACTCCACAGCTTCTATGCCTGTAAATGGGCATGGGAAAAGATTTACTCTATAGTTGATGGGTCCACAGCAACCCAGATTGGGATCCTAGTCTGCTGCTGCTGGTGGTGGTGGTATGTGTGTCCATGCATATGTGTGTGCACACACACGGGTGTGTATGTGTGTATGCTTGCTCACCAGGACTCCAGCATGGCAGTATGGAGGCCAGAGGCTGCTGACAGCATCTTCCTTTAATGGCCTCCACTTTATTGCTTTGTGACATAGGGCCTTTCTCTTAGCCCGGAGCCCACTGTTTTGACTGAACTGACTGGTGAGAGAGACCCTGGGATCCATCTGAGCTCCAAGCCTCCAGCACAGGGTTACAGGAACACGCTGCCATGCTTAGCTTTTCCTTATGTGGGTGCTGAGCCTCCAAACTCAAGTCCTTATACTTAAACAAAAAGTATTGTACCCACTGAACCATCTCCTTATCCTATTGTTTTCCAAACAGGGTCTCACATAGCCAAGGCTGGCCTCCAACTCCCTGTGTAGCTGAGGTTATCCTTGAACTCCTGATCCCCTTGCCTGTACCTCCCAAGTACTGGGGTGCTAGAGGGTCCCCAGTGTGATACAAGAAAGTGCTTTGCATGATGCCTGGCTTATGGCAACCACAGCAGCAGCGTTAGTACTGGTATCCCCAGCCAGATCCTCCCAGCCTCCCTTCCACTATCAAAACCTCACATCTTCAACTGAGTAAAGGGAAGCAGCCAGAGGGAAGCCTTCTCCAAAGTACAGAGACCCAGCAGGGTGTGTGCCTGGAATTCTAGTCCTTGGAGGCTAGCAGGAGGATCTTGAGTTCCAGGCTAGCCTGGGCTACTTAACAAGGCATTGTCTCCAAAATAATAATAATAATAATAATAATAATAATAATAATAAATAAAAATAAATAACAACCAAAAAGATGCAAAGCTAAGAACTAGACACCACCTTCCACAGTTCCCTTCTCCAGTGGAAGTGATTGCTTCTCCCGTTGTGGCTGGTGCAGGGTGTAGGCTGGGGAGAAAATGACCGGAGCACAGTCTGTTCATTTCTCTTCACTCTCTTTATAGGAAGAGGAGGAGGAGGAAGGGTCTGCAGACATGACTAGGTGATGAAGAGTACTTCCTGCTCTTCCTGGGTTTGGTTATCAGCACCCACTCGGTGGCGACCAACCAACTATAACTCCGACTCAAGGGGATCTGACCTCGTCTCCCTCTGTGGGTGCCTGCACACAGGTAGTGCAAGTACGTACATACACTCTGCACACACGCACGCACGCATGCACACACGCACGCACGCACGCACACACACATAAATTAACCTTTAAGGAAAACAGGAAGATAAGATGGCTCTGAACTCATTGCTCATTAATCATTAGCTACTTTAAAAAATTTTTTTTTATTTTTATTTTGTGTGCATTGGTGTTTTGCCTGCATGTATGCCTGTGTGAGGATGTCAGATCCTCTGGAACTGGAGTTACAGACAGTTGTGAGCTGCCATGTGGGTGCTAGGAATTGAACCTGGGTCTTGAACCCTGGTCCTCTGGAAGAGCAGCCAGTGCTCTTAACCACTGAGTCCAGCCTCCTACTTTTTTTTTTTAAACATTTTTATTTGTTTTGTATATGGGCACACAAATGCCACAGAGCACATGTGGAAGACACAGCAAAACTTTCGGGAGTCGGTTCTCTCCATCCACCATACGGATTCCGGCGAGCCAACTCAGGTGTACAGGCATGGTCAGACTTGGCAGCTGACATCTTTATTCCCTGGACCATCTTCCCAGGACCAATCAGTGCCCAGCCACTTTTAAGGAGAGAAGGGCTGAGGAAGGATTCTGTCCCAGAAGAAGCTGCTGTAACAGTGTCACCTTCTGGGAAGCAGTTCGTATAGAGACGGAAGCCTCTTCACATTTATCTGTTTTCATCTCCATTGGCTCCAATGTCCCAGCGGCCTGCAGCGGGGGGCCTCTGGGCCAGGAGGGTTGCCCCACCTTCCAGCGGAGCACCTCATGCATCAGCCTGGTCATTTCAGGCCTGGAATGTGAGCAGGTGGGCTGTGCAGCAGCAGATCCAGGGACTTGGAAGTGACCTGGAATCGCTCAGCTTCCCCAGGGAAGGGTGCCTGAAAGCACCCTGTGGCTAATGCCCTGTCCTCCTATAACTGCCACTCCGGTTTCAGCCCTCTAATCAAATTTGGAAACATCGGTAAGAGCCCATCGCCACCTGCAGATCCTGGAACCCTTTGCCAGAGATTGTTCTGGAAGCAAGCGTGCAACCCAATTGTGGCCACAAACAAGGAAGGGGAGCCTACCAAGAGACTTCAGGGCTGGGGAGGTGACCTAGAGGTTTAGAGCACTCTTTGCTCTTGCAGAGGACACAGGTTCAAATCCCAGCACCCACATGGTGTCTCACAACCATTAATAACTTCAGTTCCAAAAAACCTCCTGTCTTCTTTTAAACTCCAAGAATATCAAGAATGCATGTGGTACACATACATGCATGCAAACAAAACATTCATACACATAAAATTAAAAAAAGACACTTTCTGAAGGCTTTTTTCTCCTCCCACGAAGACAGATGTTCAAGACAGATTTCCTTCTACTGTTTTGGACATTATTGTGGGGTGCTAGGAGTACCTTTAGGGTACAAGCCTGAGTTCTGGTAGCCCCAACAGGCTAGGCTGGGTCACCTGTACCCTGATACACCAATGGAAGAAATAGGTCTTGGTGAAAGGCAGAGAGAGATTTATTCAGTGTGATCACATTATGACGAAGGGATCCAGGGGCCCCCAAGTCCATCCTCAGGGCCACTAAATGACCTTAAGGCTTAAATTCGGAAGTGGGAGGAAGGGGTAAGGATATGCAGTGAAGCCTTCCTGGGGTGACGGGTGACTGATCGCTATCTCAGCACTGGTCCTGTGAGGTGGTCCCCAGCAGTCCTTCCCCGTCATGCCCTTGAGAGGACAGATCAGGCTTCTGCTCCAGGCTGTAGCCTCACCCTATAGGGAAATTATTCTCATTTAGGGGGCGAACTGTCCTAGATTTTGCTCTTCCAGGAGTCTGAGGGGACTGCTGGGTTAGGATGCAAAATGAAGGCAGAGATGTCTGCCTTCCACCACTGCTTCTCCACGGCTTGTGGGCCCGAGGAGCTGACAGTGCTCTTTCCCAAAGTGGCCACAGAGTGCCTGCTTTGTGAGTGGGTGCCTGGCTGCGCAGCCATCCTGTGACCTTGAGCACTGGACAAGGATGCTGGGACTGGGATGGGGAGGGCTGGTTTTCCAGTGGTATTGGTGACCTTCCGATGCCACCTTTTGGTGACCTTGAGGTTCTCATGTCGTGAAATAAACGGTGGCATGGAGTGCAAAATTTAGTCCGCTTGTTAGTAGTCACATCTGAGGACAGGCCAATGGAGGGATGAGCAGGTGCTACCCTATCCCGGATCCCCCAACAGGGAAGGATGTAGACCTGCCTTTGACTTTATCTGCTTATTTGTGTTTGTGGGAGCACAGCACGTGGGGGGAGGGGCAGAGAGCGACTGAAGGCAACCTTGGTTATCATTCTTCAGGGGCTGTCCCACTTGGTGGTGTATTTATGTATTTGTTTGAATGTGTGCACCACAGTGACCTGGGGCCCTCCGAAACCCTGGACCAAAATGAATCCTCCACCCCCTCTATGGATTCTGTCAGTTATTTTCATGACAGTGGTGAGAAAAGCAACTAATTTTTAAATTTTATATTTATTTTTTTACGTGCGTCTGTATGTACACCACACACATGCATGCAATACCAGAAGAGGGCGATGTAAACTGCCCAACAGGGGTGATGGGACCCAAATTTGATTCCTTGGAGCCAGCTCCCCAGCCCTGAAAAGTAATCGGTTTAACCTTAGTTTTCTCCTCAAAGCTCCTGCCTCCAACTACAGTAACAGTCACGTTGTGGATTTGGAGCAGACACGGTTCAGCTCCTAACTGTCACCAGTTTCCTGAGCAATTGGCAGGACGTGGCTCTCTCCTCCCACCATCCCAACTCAGGTCCAAGCTTGACGGCAAGCGTCTTTACTCACCGAATTTTCAGTTCAATTCCTACACTCAGCCTTTTGGTCTTGGCCTTACCCTCAGAGAGAGCTGAAGTCAGGTGAGAGGCTGAGGCTGAGCTCAGAAGTAAATTCGCTGCCAACCGTGGCCTGAGGAGGCGACCCTCACAGTGATATGACCCGGCTGGGGGTCGAATCCGAAGCTGCCTTAAATGTTATCAGCGATTCTGGTGATTTTTGAACCACACGGACTTCCGTGTGCTCCTTTTTTCTGTTGAGAAACTTTCCTGATTTCTCGATTTTTGGAGCTTGAGCGGGAAAATCTGAAGCCAAGCCAAGTTTTGTGACCTCCCTGGGTGACTCTCACACACTACTATTGGAGGATTGTGTTGGGGAGCATGTTCAGGTCCCCAGAAACCTGTGGAGACGCGGGGGGGGGGGGGGGGGGGGGGGGGGCGGGGAGGCAGGAGGAGATTTGAATAGGAAAGGTTCCTGGGAGAACTTGGCCCCCCACCCACAAAGATATGCCTTTCAGATCTCACAGGAGCCCCTCACCCCACTCCCTGGAGAGTCCAGGGAGGTTGTATTTGCCTCAGTTGATATGCAAGAAATATGAATATGTTAAAAAAAAAAAAAAAAGGCCAGCGGGCTGCCTTTCCGGAAGCCTGGCAGAATGAAAAAATCTAGAATTGCAAATGTCAAACTCCAGGCCCCTCTGACAAAAGCTATGCTGATGAAACCAAGAAGCTGAAAACAAAAAAACAGGAGCAAAAAATATCCCCCCTCCCCAAGGCTAGCCCAGATGTCACGGGCTGGCTAACACCATTCCCTGCAAAGCCATCTAAGGGCCAGGAGCCAGGCCAGTTTCACACCAGGAAACCAGCAGTCCCTCCTGGCTAGGTCTGAGCCTCTAATGTCCTTAGGTCTCCTTCCCTCAACCCCGGTAAATCTCTCCGCCAAGTCTCCAACTTATCGGAGACACCCTGCGGCCCCAGTATACATTATCTGTGGCTTTACTCTGGTGGCTTCTTGTGACTTTACAGTTTGGAAAAACAAACAATTCCATTCGGACCTTTCTCATTCCTCAGGCTTCTGTTCCCTCCCAGGCCTGAGCTGGTCAGGACCCCATTATTACAGAACTTGTGGTTGGTAACTGGTCGTTCTAAGCTGGGTTTGGTTTTGTTTTTCTGTTTCCCCACCTTAAAATGCTAACTTTGCTGATGACTGAAGGCAATTATATAAATGGTCTTTGTTTGGACTTATCTGATCCTTCCCTATCGAGGGGTTTAATCTCAGCCTTCCTGGAAAGCCTCCGTTTGGCGATGTGGGGATGGGGTGTGGGGATGGGAGCAATCTTCCACAGCTGGTGTGGAGCCCCTGCTGTGAGCTCTTTACTCGTGTGAGCCATGAAGTGTGATTGAAGGTTGCTGCATTTAAAATTCCATTTAAAAAAAAGCATGCATATCTAGAGACTGTGTGTGCGAGCACACGTGGAGGCCGGAGGATGACTTTTGGAACTGGTTCTCTTCATCCACTGTGAGTGGGTTCCTGGAATTGAACTCAGGTCATCAGCCTTGGCAGCAAGCACCTTAACCACTGAGCCATCTGGCCAGCCCAAGTCACTTCATGTTAAGAAAAAAAATCATATATATATGCAAGAAAAGATGCCCCCCAGGTACCACGTTTTGGGCAATATGGAAGTTTTATGTCAGTGTTGGCAGTCCTAAATATCAGTGTCTACGGTCCCATTCAAAACACTTCATTGCTATGTGAGCGATGGATTGCTTTATAAAAATTCGGGAAGGAGCCACAGAAGGAAGGAAGTAAAAGCCACTTCTTGGGCTGGAATCCCTCATGTGAGCAAGGTCCTGGGACCCGTGGGGGAGGGGCAAGCCCTTCCCGCCCTTTTCAGTGGCCAGCAATAACCGTTTTAAACCTTGGGCCCCACCCATGTTTGCAAACCGTAGCTGGACATCTGCTGTGTCCGTGATCACAAGCCCTCTCCACTGGTACTTCAGAAAAAATCCAAAATACGTTTAAAAGAAGGGGAGGGAGAGAAATGAAGATCATTGACAAGAACTGATGTGTGCTTTACAGGCCTCTCCCCCTCCCTCCTCCCTCCACCCACCTTCCTCAGGAGGGCCAAGCTTTCCTACCTGGAATGCTAAGAGGAGGGGGAACGTCAGCTCTAGGTGGAAATGTCGGAGGGCTCATTCACTCTTCCTTCAGAGCCGAACTCCCTTAATTCCTGGGCGAGGCTCCAGCCGGGCAGCGCGCCTTCATCGCGATAATACAATTTTGTATGTTAAACGACAGATGTCAGACAGGAAAAAAAGAGACAGGCCTTGGCTTTTCTTTCCCTGTGGCCCTCGTTCCCCGCACCCCTCTAAAGCGGCCATTTTTTCAGTTGCCATGACAGTGGTGTAGGAGTTTATCATTTTCCCATGCCTGCTGCATGTTAATGTGGAATCAATGCCGGGTAGGCTAAGGAAGGTGCAGGGGACCCAGCCTGCCCTGCCGCTCCCTCCCCCACACCATCCTCAGTTTCCACTTTAAGGAGCAATGTATGTAAAGCCCAAGTTTCGCTTGCCTATTAACATATCAGTTACAATCGGCCACAGAATTACTCAAGTCCCCAGCACGTGTTTACCAAGCAAGCTGGTCTTGCTTCCTTTGTAAAGAACAAAGGCGAGCGAGCCTGGAGAAATCATATTTGGGCATCACCTAAGCCAATTCTGCCCTTCCACACTAGCCCTGAAAACATCACACCAGTCCACATTAAGGAGGGGACAGAAGCTCCCTGGGAAAGTCCCCAAACTGAGAAGAATCATAACGTTTCCATGAGAATATTTTCTAACAAAGCTGAGAAAGAAATCAAGAGAAAAAAAAACATATCTGATATGGAAGGCATCAGAATAAAGAAAAACGTATGCTTTAAAACTCAACGGGACAGAAGGTGGGAAGGTGGCCCTACCCGAGGGTCATGTTTCCTGGTGCTTTTGGTCTGTGTGAAACCCTTTGTCATTCCTGAGAGAATTTGTGAATCAGAATCTTTGAGTCGGGGCCTCAGAGTTAACTGTGCTTAAACAGAGGGCGACAGAGAAAAGGGGAAGTTTTTTTTTTTTTTTTAAGCTTCAGAACCAGACCAGGACAGAAGCAAAATTAACCCCCAAGTGATTGATAGCATGCTTGGCGTTATTCCCCCCTTAATTTCCAACAGAATACGGCAGCGCCTGTCAGCCGATCCTTCCTAATCCCTTAAAAAAAAAAATCGTGAGTCAGTGAGCCTCTAAAATGATTGCTTCAATTGTCAATAGCTGCCTTCTTTCACATTGTCCTGCTTTCTGAGGCATCTGGCACATTTTATTCCTTTTTTGTTATTTTGAGTTGTTCTTTTATCATTTACCCTCAGGAAGCAGCCTTAGCTGGCTGCAGATAAGACCTCGTATCCAGATGTGCATATCAAAGGGGGAGCAGCTACTTATTAAGAAAAACTTTCTTCTTAAGCCCAGCTCCTGTTCAAAGGAATGAGAGAGCCCGTGGTGTCAGTGACAGGCTGGTAATTCAATGCCTCGTCCCCACTTTGCCTGGATGGGGGGGGGGGGCAGTATTTGGTGAGCTCTGAGTTTTAAAGCTGCAAAGGGTCTCGTGGAACAGCGCATCTTACCCAGATGTAAAGCGGGCTTTTCCACGCTGCTGGGTTTATTCTGGGGGAAGTGAATGCTCCGCAAGTGAACAAGCAGTGATGCTGAGCGGTGGATTTTGGAAGACTAAAATGATTTCTCAGAAGAGTGAAATTCGTTTGTATGGAAAATATTGGATTTCAACAGCTGTCAACCTGCACTTCCTCTGTCTTTGAAAAAATGCTTAATAACACAGAGAGAGCCCCAGACTGTCGTCACAGCCCTGCCACCACCCTAAAGCGAGATTGCTCTGTGCTGGGCAAGCTCTGCTGCAGGATTTTAAATGCACAAATGCAGATATCACTCCTGGGGGCTCCTGGGATGGCTCAGTGGATAGAGGCTCTTGCTGCCAAGCCTAATGACCCGAGTTTGATTCCTGGGACCCACATGGTGGACCAGGGGAACAGACTCTCCAAGGTTGTCTTCTGACCTCCACATATTCTGTGCCCACTCCCACAAGAATCTTAAAATATGTAACAATTTTTTTTTTTAAGAAACCACATTATACTGGGCATTGTGTCACGCATTTTTAATCCCAGCACTCAGGAGGCAGAGGCAGGTGGCTCTCTCTGAGTTCAAGGCCAGCCTGGTCTACAGTGAATTCCAGGACAGCCAGGGCTACATAGAGAAACTCTGTCTCTCCCTCTTCCCCGAAAAAAAGAATACCTCAGACCTATGTCCCTGGTCTGAAGTCTGGAGTTACAAACTCTGTGTGGTGATATTTAATAAAAATAAAATCTGTAGTGGGGTTTGGGGAAAGGATCCACGGTTAAAAGCATGCACTCTCCTTGCAGAGGACCCAAATTTGATTCCCAGCACCCACATCGGGCAGCTCACAACTGCCTACAATTCCAGGGGGGCTCTGATGCCTCAGGCCTCAACAGCTACACCCACTCAGGTACACAAACCCACACACACACATACACAGAATTAAAAATACAAAATTAAAATTAAATTTTAAAAATCTGCCTGGTTTTTTTTTTTTTGAGACCACAACAGACCACATGGGAGCCTGGAATGTTCCATGCCAATGAAGATACATGCCCAACAACCACTTGAGTGTCAGCAGGGCCAGGGTAGGGAGGCCAGGTTTTAGGAGCCAGTGGTCTCTAACAACACAGGGGGAAGGGAATGTTACCTGTTGGGCACATGTGAAAAGTAGCCTGAGGCTCAGGCCTTTGCAGGACTCACCCAGTCCTTCAGCAAACCTATAGGGTCTAGGCAGAGGTGTGGTTTATCCCTTCTGCGCTCCTGAGCTTGTCAAAGTATACCCGGCACATGTGAGTCCCTCTTCTGACTCTGAGGTCCTTCCTGCTGCAAGAAGCTGGTCCTGGCAACAAGTGTCCCAGGAAAGGCCCTTCCCTGAGACGCCTTTTCTCCCTGGGTCTGGTCAGTGCTAGGGGAGTCCAGAGGGTCTCCGCAAAGGCACCAAGAGATCTGAATGTTTTGGCTACCATGGGGACCATCTCCGGTGCACAAGTATCCTCCCTTTGGGCTGACAGCATTTTCTGTGCATGTGTGTGAGCACGCATATGCACAGGCACACATGCACAGAGGAATTAAGAGCAGGTTAGGAGTGGGAATGAAGAAAATGGAAGCCGAGGAAGCTGTGTGGTGCAGGAACGGAGGCTGCAGTGGCTGTCTATCCGGGTCCTCCTCACAGTGGCACAGACTGAGGCAGTACCCATAGAATTGAATCCAGGAGCCGGGAGGGTGGCGGAGGCACACACCTTTAAATCAGCACTCACTCCGGAGGCAGAGCCAGGCGGATTTCTGTGAGTTCGAGGCCAGCGTGGTCTACAGAGCAAGATCAGGACAGGCACCAAAACTATGCAGAGAAACCCTGTCCAAAAAAAAAAAAAAAAAAAAATTGAATCCAGAAGCAGAATCCAGGCTCAGCAGGGACCCGAGCCAAGGCGCCACGGCCTATCTGACTGAGTAATAGTCCTGACTGCTCCAGTCTCGCCAGCCGGCTCTCCAGAAAAGACACCCTGACCTTTGGAATGTGGTTTTTGCTCAGTAGTTATTCCCTTGCCGCCTATCTTCAGGGAGAGGACTGGGTGGGAGAACACCCCAGGGTGAGGGACACCGGGTTCTCAGTGTTCCCACCTGTTAAAAAACAAAAAAGTTGGTTGGTATTAATGAAGATGGTAATTAAGGGGCAACACTGAGATTCTGTAAACCTCGGTGGATTTTTCACCCAATGTGTTGGAAACTCTCAGACTGTGACTTGTAAAAGTATAAAAGAATAGTAACTTCCTGTTGCTGTGACAAACACCTGGATATCTGGGGATATAGCTCAGCCCAGGAGGTGCTTGATACGCAAGGGTGACATGGACCTGAGTTCAAGCCCCAAAACCTGCCTAAATGTCGCAGGGGAAGTAGAGACTGGAGCATCCCTGGGGCTCCCTGGCCAGCCAGTCTAGTAATTGATGAGCTCAGTGAGAGACCCTGTCCCAAAAAGAAAGGAAGGAAGGAAGGAAGGAAGGAAGGAAGCAAGGAAGGAAGGAAGGAAGGAAGGAAGGAAGGAAGGAAGGGAGGGAGGGAGGGAAAAAAAGATGTACTAGCCAGGCAAAGTGGCACACATTTTTAATCCCAGCACTCTCAAAAGCAGAGACAAACAGACACACTTTGTGAGTTCAATGCCAGCCTGGTCTACATAGGGAGCTCTAGGTCAACTAAGACCACAGAATGAGGTCCTGTCTAAAAATAGTAACGGCTAATTGTCTGAGTCAGGGCTTCTATTGCTGCGATGAAACACCATGACTAAAAAGCAAGTTGGGGAGGAAAGGGTTTATTTGGCTTACACTTCCACTTTGTAGTCTATCATTAGAGGAAGTCAGGACAGGAACTCAAGCAGGGCAGGAACCTGGAGACAGGAGCTGATGCAGAGGCCATGGAGGGGAACTGCTTACTGATTTGCTTCCCATGGCTTGCTCAGCCTGCTTTCTTCCTTTCTTTCTTTCTTTTTTTTTTTTTTTTTTTTGGTTTTTCGAGACAGGGTTTCTCTGTGTAGCTTTGTGCCTTTCCTGGAACTCACCTGGTAGCCCAGGCTGGCCTCGAGCTCACAGAGATCCTCCTGGCTCTGCCTCCCGAATGCTGGGATTAAAGGTGTGTGCCACCACCGTCTGGCAGCCTGCTTTCTTATAGAACCTAGGACCACCAGCCCAGGGGTGGCACCACCCACAGTGGGCTGGGCCCTCCCCCACTGCTCACTAATTGAGAAAATGCCTTACAACTGGGACTCATGGAGGCATTTCCTCAACTGACGCCCCTTCCTCTCTGATGACTCTAGCTTGTGTCAAGTTGATGTACAGAACCAGCCAGTACACTAATTTTCAAAAAGCATAAAGAGGAGGAAGAAAATAAGATAATTTCTAGGGGCTGCAGAAATGGTTCAGTGGTTAAGAGCACTGGCCCCTCTCCCAAAGGACCCAGATTCAATTCCCAGCAGCCACAAGGCAGCTCCCAACTGTCTGTAACTCTAACTCCAGGGGATCTGACACCTTCACACAGACATACATGCAGACAAAACACAAATGCACATAAAATAAAAATAAATAAACCATTAAAAAAAGGACAATTTCTAAAGTAGTCTAGATTTTAGTGCCAACTGCAAGGCTCACCTTGAGAAGCCCTTGTCTCTGGTCCTCACTCATCTCGGTATGAAGTGGACACCATGGTCTTCACGTATGTTACACCAAGCAGTGAATAAACAGTGGTTGCTGTCATGCTGGCTGGTGTTCTGACCACCATGACTTTTATTTTGGTTTAGATAAAGCCTGTTTGGTGGGATCTGAAAAATCTGGTTCCGAGTCAGAATCCTAAGATGATGCATCTCCTTCCTACGACTTCCCGGAGCACTGGGTGTCCTCCCCATCTCCTGTGATGAATGTGAGTGGAGATAACTCATCTTGTGTTAACAAGCCCCAGGGTCTGGAGCTGGCATGTCTACCTCCGAGTGGAAGAGGCCAAACGACCTCCAGATTTCATTTCAGTTTCCTATTATCCACTTCTGAAAGGGACAACGGAGCTCTTGTTTGAACAGCTTTGGCGAGCCCGGAGGAAAAAGGGTTCATTCTGGTACACAAAGGACGTGCTTCCCATACATTGGGTTGTCAATTGTTTCTTAATGCAAAGTTGGGTTCCAGAACAGAGACGGTGGGGGAGAAAGAAAGATGATCTGGCCTCCACAGTGAGGTGTCAATAATTGACAGGAATAAATACCTTCTCCTCTCCCCTCTTTGCTGCCAGGGTCTCTGGTCTCCTTTTCCTCTGGCCTTAAACCATCACCACACAGAGTCCTGTTTGTTGGGTCAATAGAAAGACAATGAGAGAGAAACACAGAGAGCTGACTTTGTTGAAATTTTAGCTACTCAGGTTCCCTCAAAATCACACACAAGCAAATGAGCTCACAACCCCCCAAACTTGAATGCAGGGCCCAGTGCCCTGGCGTGGCTTTTGCATTAACTTCTGTACTAAAGAGAACGACACACTAAATTGTGGTTTTATGGTTGTACTTAAAACAAAACAAAAATTTAAAGAGAAGAAGACACACAAACACTGAAAGGAAAAAACTCAAACCAGCACAGCTCTAAGATTCTCGTCTCTGTTCTGGAGAACAAGTTTTCACATTAATCCCCCTTTAGCAGTAACTAAAATTCTGTAATTCCCGGGGAGTGGGGGGTTGAACTAGGCCTTATCCTAAGAAAAAAGAAAAACAGTGAAAATCAAAGCTACAGAAAGAAACTTCTTTTGTGTTGTTTTTAAGCAAACAAAGGCCATAACTGCAGCTCAGACATTATTCCCTCCTCATTAATTCTAAGGACGCTGTTAAGCCCTTTTGTCCTTTTGTCTTGGATGGTTGGTTGGTTTTGGGGGAGAGGGAGCCCCAACACAGCTGAGAGCCCCAAAATAGAATATCCCTCACCTTACAGTCGACTTGGGCTGATCAGACAGAAAGTCAGTATTTTGAGAAAACGAAACATATATTTTTAAGAAACATACTGTCATTTACCCAAGGGAGTTGTGTAATCTTTTCATCTCCCAACTTTTCTTTTTTCTCCTCTCCTTTTTAAAAAAACGAATTTATGTCTGTATGTGTTTGCACACCACTTTCGTGCGGTGCCCACAGAGGCCGGAAGAGAGCATCACGTCCCCTGGAACTGGAGATCCAGGAGGTTGGGAGCCAGCATAGGTGCTGGGGACCAAAGCAGGGCTGCTACAAACGCAGCGAGCACTCTTCCTTTATTCTGTATTTTTATTTTATATGCGTTGGAGTCATGCCTGCACGTCTGCATCAGCTCTCCTGGAGTTGGAGTTACAGACAGTTGTGAGTTGCTATGTAGGTGCTGAGAATCGAACTCGGGTCCTCTGGAAGAGCAGCCAGTGCTCTCAACCTCTGAGCCAACTCTCCGGGCCCTCCTTTTTTGTTTTAGCTGTACTATGGAAACTTTCAAATCTCTACAAACATAGACAACAACAGGGTGAGCCACTTACATACTCCTCTTCTACCCAAGATGGTTTCTGTTTGTTTGTTTGTTTTGTTGATGTTGTTGTTTGTGAGACAAGATCTCACTGTGTAGCCCTGGGTAGACCAGGCTGGCCTTAAACTCTTAACAACCCACATGCAACAGTCTCCCAAGTGCTGGGATTAAAGACATGCACCACCTCACCCAGCTATAGGTGACCTTTTTCTTTAGTTATTTATTTATTATGTACCCAGTGTTCCCCCTGCGTGGATATCTGTGAGCCACCCTGTGGTCCTGGGAATTGAACTCAAGACCTCTGAAAGACAGCCAGTGCTCTTAACCTTCGAGCCATCTGTCCAGCACCCTCCCCAACTTTTGTGTCTCTGTCTGTCTGTATCTGTGTCTGTGTACACATCTGTGTGGAGGCCAGAGGACAGCCGTGGGGATCATTCCTTTAGTGTCCACCATGTTTTCTGACAGGTGGGTCTCTTTTGCCTGAAGTTTGTCAAGTTGGATAATGTGGCGAGATTATTCCCCAGGGACCTGCCTGTCTCTGCCTTCTCAGTGCTGGGGCGACAAGCAGGTGCCACCCTGCCTAGCTCTTTTTATTTTTTTTTAACATATTTATTTGACATCAGAGGACAACTTGGAAGAGTTGGTTCTCTCCATCACTGTCCACACTTGGTGTCAAGTGCCCTTGTCCCCTGAATGGCCTTCCTGGCCCCATTTGTTTCTTTATAACAAGACACCCTCCAATTCTAGTATATGACAGGATTGGAGGTTTCTTCCCTTGATACTTTGAAAATGACTCATCTGGGAGACTGCTGTGGAATGATCCTCTTGTGCCCTGTAAAGATTTGTTACTCGAATTGGTTTAATAAAACACGGATTGACTAGTAGCCAGGCAGGAAGTTTAGGCGGGGTGACCAAACTAAGAATGCTGGGAAGAGGAAGGGCGGAGTCATGAGTCGCCAGCCAGAAGCAGAGGAAGCAAGATGAGAATGTTAGACCGAGAAAAGGTACCAAGCCATGTGACTAAACATAGATAAGAACTATGGGTTAATTTAAGTGTAAGAGCTAGTCAGTAATAAGCCTGAGCTACCGGCTAGGTATTTATAAGTGATATTAAGCCTCTGAGTGGTTATTCAGGAACTGGCAGATGGGAGAGAACTGACCATTTACAGGGCATAGTTATGAAATCACCATAGGAGCCAAGAGTGATTTTGCAGCAACAGAAAATTATGTATTACAGAAAGTTAAGCCATAAAGAACATTCCAGGAGCCTTTTCAAGAAGGGCTTTCAAGGTCACTGTACTTGGGAGTCACTTAGAGCAATGAAAGCCAGTGACCTCCATCCCGCCCACTGTAGCCTCCATCCTGCCCACTGCAGCCTCCCAGGATCTTTTGCTTTTATTGGTCCAGGGGAAAGTCAGAACTCATGGGGCTTCAAAGCCTCCCAGGTTGTCAGCACTGTGTTTGAATCTGGGATTTTCCTAGGACTTTTCATTGTGGAAAGTTTTCAATTCCATGAATAACGAAGTGACCCTGTACCCTTCACCTGGCTCACTAATTGCTGACACTCCTAAATAACCTCAGGCAATCATTCACTGTGTTCCATCCCCCTGCAGCACACTTTACAAACAGCAGAGCAAATCAACTAAACCTGGTACAGTGTGCTATTTTATTTGCCCCTAAAATCATTTACTTATTTATCATTTTGTGTTGTGTTCTTTATTGGGGGGGGGTGCCTATGTGTGCACAGGTGTGTACCTTGTGTGTGTGCACAGGGAGGCCAGATAAGGACTCTGGGTGTCTGTATCATGGTCTGCCTTATTCCCTTGAGACAGAGTCTCTCACTAAATCTAGAGCAGGACGTCAAGGCTGAGGCTATAGCTAAGTGATAGAGTGATCTCCCAGAATGCACTGAGGCCCTGGGTCCCAGCTCCCTAGCACCAAACGTCTAGTAACTTTAGCTGAGGTGGTTGCACATCTATAAATCTTGTACTCTAGAGGTAGAGGCAGGAGCACCAGAATTCCAAGGCTATCCAGTGACTTCAAGGCTAGCCTGGACTATACAAAAGGCTCCCTTATGGGGAGATGCCTCTGTCAGTAAAGTGCTCTCTCCATGAGGACATGTGTGTTCATAGCTCCAAAAATGGGGAGTGCATCACATCTTCCCAGTGCTGGGAGAGGAGACAGGAAGTTCCTAGAAATCTAATTAAATTGTTAAGCTCCAGGTTCCCTGAGAGACCCTGTCCCTAATAAAGTGGAGGCTGGAGGACAGGTGCCTCTGTACAGAGGGCACTTACTGCTCTTGCAGAGGAAGTGGGTTCGGTATCCAGCACCTCCATGGCTGCTCACTGCCAGCTGTAACTCCAGTTTTAGGGGATCCAAGGCCCAATTCTGACCTCTGTGGGCACCAGGCACCCATGTGGTACACAGATATACACAAAGGGAAAAACATTCATACACATAAAAATAAATAAATAAACCTTAAACAACAGCAACAAAAAGTAGAAAGCAACTGAAGAAGCCACATGCTGTCCCCCTCTGGCCTCTACAGGCATTTGCACACATGTGCATTGTAGCGGGAGTGCACATCCCTTACACACACACACACACACACACACACACACACACACACACACACACAGATTAATGTTGGGGAGAGGCAGAGAAATGCCTCAGCAGTTAGCATTTTTGAGAAGGCCCTGACAACCTGAGTTTGATTCCCTGATGTTACAAAGTGTCAAAAGAAAATCACTCTGAACAGATGAAGGTAGGTTTCTTCTGTATCCCAGAATCTAATCAATATTTATATGTATAATTCAGCTATTATTTGGCTTTAAACGGCTTATTGGGAAATGTTATCATTTTCACTATTTTCTACAGAGAAAATACTTTCCAGATTCAAGTAACCCTGGACTTTTGAATTATAACCTGCTTTTATGTTCAGGCTACCTGTGTATTATTTCTCCTGGAGTTGTACATAAAGTGTTTTTACATTAAAAAAGGACAAACACTATAGAATTGTATTACATGAAATATATAGAATATGCAAATTCATAGAGACAGAAAGATTAGATGTTATCTCAAGATGGAGAAGAAAGGAATATAGAGCAATGATTTCCTAAGTACAGAACCTCTGTTTTGTGTGATGGAAAAGCCCCACAAATGGACAGTAGTATCAGGACATAATATCATGAGTGTAATAAATCAATACAATTAATGTAATTAATGAATACTATAAATATAATTATTGAATGAATACTTCGAATGTAATCAATGAATACCACAAATACAATTAATATCATGAGTGTAATTAATGAATATGAGTATAATTAATATCTTGAATGTAATTCATGCCACTGAATTGTGAACTTAAAAATGGTTACAATTGCAAATATTATGTTCATTTAAAAAAAAAAGAAAATAAAAAAGAAAATCAACTTTGGGGAGTTGTCCTCTGACCTCCACAGGCACTCCATGACACTCATGTGCCAGCATTTACACATACACACACACACACACACACACAAATAAATAAAATATAATTAAAAAAAATTCAGGCTGGTGAGATGGCTCATTAAGTAAAGAGCTTGTCACCAAACTCAAGGACCCACTTAGTGGAGGAGATCACACACTCCTCTGACCTCCACACATATGCTATGGTATGCGGGCACATACACACAAATCAGATGTAATAAAAGTAAAAAAATGGTAAGTTTCACTATAAATATTGGAGAACAAGGAAGAAGGAAGGAAGGAAGGAAAGAAGGAAGGAAGGAAGGAAGGAAGGAAGGAAGGAAGGAAGGAAGGAAGGAAGGAAGGAAGGAAGGAAGGAGATCTTTTTGCAGATCAGAACAAATCTAGACCAGCACTGAGGTGTGAGGGTCCCTGGAACGACACTTCCGCTGGATCTGTCAGGTCCCAGCCAACTGATGTCCAGATTTGGAATGTGTTAGCAATTGCCGCTGTGAGGTGCTTCTGAAATTCCCTTCCAGGTTCTCTGTGCCCGAGGCTGCTCTGTGATCCTCTCTGGCCACAGAGGAGAAAGTGGTCCCTTAAGCAGCCAGACTCCAGTTCTCCCACCCAGCCTAGTAGTGTGCCCACACCTGCCCAGGCCTGAATCGGTGGGACCACTTAGTAAACATCTTTATGAGACACACACCCCTTAACGACTTCCAGGGCAGAGAAGCGGGTAGGGCGGGGCTCTAGCCTCCCCTCCTCCACTCCTGGGCGCTCCTTCCAGGTGGGACTCGGATGATCCCTTTTTTGCATTTGCCATCCGTGTTTTTTACAGCCCATAAACACCTTGGCCATTTTTACCAGTGTCTAAAAGATATTTTATGACCCAAATATGAAAACTGTGTGAGAATTAGCACGTAGGGGAGAGAAAATTCTGCGCAGAACCCCAAAACAGGCCCAGCCTGAGTGTGTAAATATGTCCCACTGCCTAGTTATGGGTTTGATGCAAACTATTTGCTGTCGCTCAGTAAGGGGGGTGGCCCTGCAGGGTTTTAATGGCCATCAGCTTCCTGTTTGGATGCTTTTTTTTTTTTTTTATAGCATTCGTATGCTATAGAGCGAAGGGAGCAGAATAAAAAGACGTGGACCCAAGTTAATCAAAATCCTTTTTGACACTCTTGATGGCCTCCCCCAAACTAAGGCTCTCACCGGCGGCTTTGTATTAACAGACGCCATTTGCTCATTTACGATGTGACAATAAAACCCTTCAGCCTTGCTCAGCCTGTAGTCCTTTCCCTCTGCTGACGGGAAAGGGGCAAATGGCTCAGAGGCTCTCCCCTGCAGCGGGCATATTTTCATTCAAGATGATAACTTTACGATGTTCGGATCCCAGGAGCCACTAGATCTGGGGTAAGGGAACCTCATGGAGCCACATCACTCAAGTCACTGCTTCTGTACACTCAAAAGTAGCCACGCTTGCTGAACGACCCAGATTTGAGGCCGTCATGGAATGAGTGCTTGAACAAAGGAGGGACTGAGCTGCGAAATCACGCACACAGAAATTAATAAAAAAAGTAATATGTATTTTTTTCATTAGAAAATCTCTTTTCAGCCCTAACAGAGGAGCCTGGAAATGTCAACCACAGGCTCCTCCTTTGGACACTGTGTCATTTGCATAAAACACCACCAAAGAGCTGCAGGTAACTCAGAAGAGAACTTTCCTAAAAGGCATGTGACACTCAGGGTTCAAGCTGCAGCATAGTGGTTTCATTCATTCATTCATTCATTCATTCATTCATTCACTTATTCATTAGACAGTTAACAGTGACTACCTGGTATCTTTATTTATTTATTTTGAGACAGGGGCTTACTGTGCAGCCCTGTGCAATTCCTTATATAGACCAGACTGGCCTCAAACTCACAGAGAGATCCCCTGCCTCTGCCTCCAGAGTGTTGGAATTAAAGGTCAAGAACCCAGGTCGTTGCAAGAGCAGACAGTACTGCTTACCACTGAGTCATCTCTCTCGTCCCTGTATCCACATCTTCTGCACACCCACATTGTGCTAATCTGAACACTCAAGTAAATCTGTCCCACAGCTCGTCAGAGGCCATAATTCCATCTGAAGTTATAAGCCCTCCTTGCCAGGAAACAATATATTCATGGGCTCTGGGCATCAGGATCCAGGTTCCTATAGAGCCTATTACTCTGTCTGCTGTAGACAGGTGCTATCAGTGTGCCCATTTTATGGATGGGGAAGGTAAGACAGGGAGATAGAGCCAATCTTAGTTAGAGAGCTGGAGTCAGGTGTCAAACCTAAGCAACCTGGCTCTAAGCCCATGTTTCTGCCTCTACATTATGCCACATCTTAGGTGGAGGAATATGCTGATAGAAAGAAGGAAGGAAAGGAAATGATGGGTAGATGTATGATACATGGAGAGATGGATCATGGATGGCAGGAGGGAAGGTGAATGGGTGGATGGGTGAGTGGATGATGGATGGATAGACAGACAGACAGATAGGATGGGTGGATGAATAAGGATAGATGGATGGGTGATAGATGATGGATAGATGTATGAATGATGGATGATGGATGAATAAGGATTGTAGCATGAATCTTAAAGAGTCTTGCCAATTCCTCAGCTGATCCTGTTTCCTCAGACTGGAAGCCTCTGAGTCCTCATCCAGAATGAATCTCAGCTGAACTATGCTACTCAAAAGCCTAAAAGTTTAACCAGGCCAAAAGTTTAACCAGACTAGTTCCTGGTATTCACACCTTATATACCTTTCTGCTTTCTGCCATCACTTCCTGGGATTAAAGGCATGAGTCACCATGCCTGGCTGTTTCCAGTGCGGCTTTACACTCACAGAGATCTGGATGGATTTCTGCCTCCCAAGTGATAGGATTAAAGGCATGTGTGCCACCATTTTCTGGCCTCTGTATCTAGTGGCTGTTCTGTTCTCTGACCCCAGATAAAAAGTTTATTAGGGTGGACAATATTTTGGGGAACACAATATCACCACAAAGGATGGATGGATAGGTGATAGATGGATGAGGGATGCTGGATGGATGGATGGATGGATGGATGGATGGATGGATGGATGGTAAATTTCAGTTGCCTTCTTAACTTTTGCTGGGGAAGGGACCGGTGTTACTGATGATCCAACCCAGCGCTCTGGGCACATAGGACACCACTCTCCCACTGAGCCACAGTCTTAGCCCTTTTTATTTACTTATTTTTATTTTGAGACAAGGTCTCACTACATTGTCTAGGCTGGCCTAGAATGAATTCTGTTTCCCACACCGGCCTGGAACTCAAGATTCCCCTGCCTCAGCTTCCCAAGCAGCTAAGATTACAGGCCTATACCACTATGCCCAGTTCCATTTACTATTTACTTGAGGTTTTTTGCTTTGCTTTTGAGGCAGGGTATGGTGATACTTTATTTGTACTGAAATGTAATTTTATTTGTATGTTAATAAATAAAGTTGCCTGGGGTCAGAGCTAATAGCAAGCCATAGCAGAAGTCTGGCAGTGGTAGCACACGCCCTTAATCCCGGATCACATGACAGGCAGAGCTAGGCGGATCTCTGTGTATTCAAGAATACAGCCAGCATGGAGACACATGCCTTTAATCTCAATACCAACCACAGAAGACCTGGAGGTCTGTAGAGATGGGCAGTGATGAGGAGGTCATGTGGTTGTGTTTACAACCAATGAGAAGGCAGAACAGAAAGTCAATAAAAAGGACAGACACATAGGAAGTAGCGCTCTTGCTGAGGGGAAGGACAGCAGCGGCAGTGAAGGGTGAGGTTTTTAGCTCTTAGCTATTGCTCTGACCTCTTGGGCTTTTAACTCTGCATTGGCTCTGTGTTTCTTATTTAACAAGACGGTTACATCTACAGCAGGGTCTTATGTAGACTAGGTTGGCCTCAAATTTTCTATGTAGTTGAGTGTGACCTTGAACTCCTGATCCTCCTGCCTCTTCCTCCAGAATGCTAGGACTCTAGGTGTGCACCAACTCCCAAGTCTGCCCTATTAACTAACAATTTTAAGTGGCAAACTGTGATCATGTAAATACATCCGGGGTCATAATTTCTGTCACCTCAGGTTGAAGATTCAGGCCCACCACACACAGCGGGAGTTTTCCGTCTTAGCCTGAACCCCGGCTGGAGACGACTCCCAGCCCTCACTGTGGTATCATCCCTTTGTTTTCACTCTTAGGCCTAAGGTGTACAGTCACATAAAATCAGAGCCAGCAAAGTAAAGAGTAAGAGGACAAATGCCCAGACTCCTCCAGGAAGAGTCCTGCTGGCAGAGGGGTAGGTCTCCTTTGTCCAGATCCCTCACTTCCCTTCCCTTCCCTTCCCTCCCCTTCCCTCCTCTTCCCCCCTCCCCCTGTATTTGCCTGGTTTGTTACTAACAAGGAGCAATTCTTGCAACTAAACATTTTGAAGAGGTTTCCTGTCATCCTACTTTCTTCCTCTCCGTGGGCCCACCTCCCCCTGCCCCCTCCTCCCATTGACAGTCTTCTCCTTATAGACCTTCATCTTCCTCTGTCTTCCAATGATCCCCAAGTAGAACCAAGTAGCCTGTTTTCACTCCCACATGCACCCTAAAGAGAATCGGCTAGAAATAACTCCTTTAAATTCTTTACCAGTGTTGGTTTGGTTTTGGGACCCCAGATCTTCCCATCACAGAGTCAGTTCCGCATTAGCAGAACTAATTAGAAGGTGGTTTGAGCGGTTTTTCGTTTGACTTACATGACAGATGGTTGACAATCCTTTTCCCTTGAATCAGTTCAATGGCTGGCCTGGGGTCTTCTGGTTTTGTTTTTCTGGTTTTCCTCCTGAATGGACAACTTTCTTGAAGTCTTGTGAGCAGCATTGGTCTGAGGATTGCTGCTCAAAGCACAGAAACAGAGAGGAGAGAGAGAGAGAGAGAGAGAGAGAGAGAGAGAGAGAGAGAGAGAGAGAGAGCTCATGTATATATAGAAAGCACCAGGCACAGTGACCCACACTTGTAACCCCAAGAGAACTGCAGCCTGGGTAACATATAGGGACCCCCGTTGTGGGGAGAAAAGGAGGAGAGTTCCTGGGTGGACAGAGGCATTATTACTTATTAAACGTTTTCCGCTGTTATCTACAGAACCGATTCCCACCACTGTGAATTGCAAACAAAATGAACCAAAGTGAAGGAGCCTTGCCGGTTGCAGATGCTGTGGCCGGCTGCTCTCTCAGAGATCCTTGAGTTCTAGCTTTGTTATCTGTTGACCTTTCCTCACAGGAGGGGCTGGGGAGGGTTACTGGACCCTCACCTGAGATTCCAATCTCTGCCCCCTGCTCCTCTCGGCCACTCTTGTGGTTTTCTGCTGTAACTGCACACGGCCTTGTGGCCTCGTGGCCTCGTGGCCCGGTGGTCTCAGGAGGTGCTAGAGTATACACACGGTAGAAAGGAACCTGAGCTGGGAACTCCATCAGTGCGGCTGTGAGGAAGCCATCCTCCATGCTGGGCAGCTTGGTTGCCCTGTGGTCACCCACCCCCTTATAAGTAACCCCTCCCTCACACTCTGGGAGTAAACCCAAGGCACTCACTAGTTCCCGGTTGGCATTCCATGGAATGACACTTGAATGCCTACAGGGAACATTGGACATCGTTGACAGCCCCCAGGGAAGGTGTTGCTGCACCTAAGGGCTACTTCAGGACAATGCCTGAGGGAAGACTGCTGTGTCTCAGCTGCTTATCTGCTGTATATCGGGGAGAGGGTGATACTTGGGTTCAGAGCGCATGTGGATTCACTCATTATGTGCCCATGTTTGTAATGATTTGTGAGTGAACCAGCTACTCTTCAGAAAAGGCCAACAACTGGAATGCACAGTGAATTCTCACCTCTCTCCTGTGAGGAATTAGATCTCTCTCTCTCTCTCTCTCTCTCTCTCTCTCTCTCTCTCTCTCCCCTGTTTTTGTCATTGTTGTTTATTTACTTATTTTTACTTATTTAGACAGGTGTCAGCTTGCCCAAACTCCACTCAAACACACCACGTAGCCCAGGCTGGTCATGAAGCGCTAGAACTTCGTGTACCCGCTCCCACATCTGCCCCCTTCTTTCCCTTTCTCCTCTTTTCTCCTTTTTCTGTCCTTCTCACGCAAGTTCAGTATTGGTGTCCATTCTTCCTGGGCGATTTTAGTGTGACCATCCTGACAGTGGAACCAACCATCCCTGTACAATCTATCCCCGTCCTGGGAACAACACTTTTTGACATGTCACTTAAACAAACATTCCATCCACGAGGGGTCAGCTCAGATAAGGAGGAATTGGTAATTCTGTGAGAGCTTAAGTTCTAAGTTAATAATAGTAACTGCTATAATTGTTTTCAGAGCTCGCTAACTTCAGGGACCATCACCAGCTCTGAACACCCACACATATGACCTCACATACATAGAATTAAAAATAACAAAAATAAATCCAAGTGGTGGTGGCACATGTCTTTAATCTCAGTACTCAGAAGGCAGAGGCAGGTGGATCTCTGAGTTTCAGGCCACCCTGGTCTATAAAGGCAAGTTTCAGGACTACACAGAGAAGCTCTGTTTTGAGAAAAAAAAAAAAAAAGATATGAAGTTTCTGTTGTGAAATCCGGGTCTGTCCAGATAATCCTGGGTCCCACAGCTGAGCGACAAACTGATTTGGATTCTAACCTAAAGTATTCACTTTGTAGAGAGGGGTTCAGTCGTGGACTTTGAGTCTTCCAAATCCCTTTGTGGATATCAAGTATGGATCTGCTGAGTCACGTGTGTTTATTAACAGTGCTGTCTTGTAAGTGCCAAAGATTGAGGGCTGAGAGCCGGCCAGAAGCTCTAAAGATCGCTGCTATTGTGGTGTTGCGCTTGAGACCAACTGTTTATCCTCCTCCTTCTGAGACAAACCCTGAAACAGCCCAAGATAGCCCAGTCATTCCGTAGCTAAGGATGACCCTGAATGGCTGAGCTTTGTACGGAGCCTCCAAAGAGCTGGGATCACAGGTGCGGTGCTGCGGACTGAACCTGGAGTTTTATGAATGCTGGGCCAGCGCACTAGGAACTGAGCTGTTAATACATCCTTATCCACGGCTCAGCTCTCTCAACTCCTCTTCACAGCTCATCTACTCGGAAAATTAACTGATCACATCCCGGCAGTGACATTTGATCACTTTCATGAACAGAAACAATCTAACAAGCCACCCTGGGGCCATCTCATCGCTACCCAATCAGAAACGGCCTAACAGCCACTCACTTCCATCTCATCACTACCCAATCAGAAACGGCCTAACAGCCACCCGCTTCCATCTCACCTCCACCCAATTGCCTGCTCCCTTTCCGGAGAATAAACAGAGAATGTTTGAAAAGTGGTTGAGTCCATAGGGCCGTCGTGATATCTGAATCCAGGCAGAGTCTTGGCGGGTGAAAAAAGAAGAGAAAGCAGACTCCAGCCTATCCAGTCTCAACTCTCAGGAGGCTCCAGGGAGGGTTCCGGGAGTGAAGCTGAACAGTGCCTTCAAATGCCAGCATTCTGAGTCACTGGAGCATGGGACACAAGGGAGGAAGTCACTGCCCAGGGACACTTCTTTTTTCCTCAAAATATTACTACATATTTAAATCACCCTCAAATAAAATAAATAATAAAAGCACCCTCAACAAGCCAGGCCTATCGTAGGAGAATCAGGAATTCAAGGTCATCCTTGACTATATAGTGAGTTTGAGGCTAGCCTGAGCTACATGAAGCCCTGCCACACATAGAAACTAATTAGTTAATTAAAAAATCACTTTCCTAAACTAGGTATGGTGGCGCACAACTGTTGTTGGAGCCCCAGCACTTGGACAGTTGAAGGGAAAAGATTGGGCCAAGTCTGAGGCCCAGGCTATCTCAAAACAATAAATAAATGAGTAAATAATCGCCCTTGTTTGTAATACAATGAATATGCTAAGTAGGAATAGGTGGCACCTGGTGTTTGCTGGGGAAGCTCCTCTGGTTTCTAGCTCTCTCTTTCACTTTCCTTCTGAAAGAGCTCAGACCTACAGAAAGGCTGGGGTAGATCCTATCTCAAAGCCTCTGGTGGTTGAATCAGCTGCCTTGATGACGACGCTTACCGTGTTTGCTTTGGGTCCAGAGACTGACCAGGCCCACCCTTGCCTGGCTTCTGAGAAGAGAGATTTTGTGTGTTCAGGGATGACCGTAAACACCGTTTGTCATTTACATTTCCTTAGGAATTTGACATTATAGCCTGTGAATTGTCATTAAACCCCTCAGGTTAGGTAGCTGAAACATGATTTGTATATAACCACAGTGTCCCCCAAATACCACCCTCCTCTTCCTCCTCCTCGTCCTCTTTCTTTTGTTTTGTTGTTTGTTTGTTTTGTTTTGTTTTTTGTTTTGTTTTGTGTATCCCAGGCTAGCCTCACACCCATAGCCCTCCCTTTGAGAGCTGGGTGGACAGGCATGCACCACCACACCCAGTTTGTCCCAGACGTCTTTGCCGTCTGGTTCGTTCAGTTCACACTTGGTCATCATCAGAAGCTGAAAAGAGATCGGTTTATTCAACCCTGAACAATTCATGCTACCTGCGGGCATCTTCGCCTTGTTTCAAGTTGCATTTATTTATTCGTATATGCATTTGTGTGTGAGGGTGTGTTTTGTGCATGTGTGTGTGCTATGTGCACACGTGTATGAGTTAGTGTGTGTATATAATGTGTGCTGGGGGTGGAGTGGGGTGGGGTGGGGTGGGGTGTATGCTCTTGCATGTATGAGGCCAGAGAACAAACTGTGGGAGTTGGTTCTCTCCTCTCTCTGCCACGCAGCTCCTGAAGCCGGACCTCAGAGTCCAAGGTGTTTACGCACTAAACAACCTCACCAGCCCCTTCTCTGCTTTTTTGATCAGCGGCATAGTCTAGGCATCTCCGCCACACAGTGTGCTGTTTCAACAGGGGATACAGATGTGGACTGATATATCAGGGAATCAACAGTTCCATTCCTTAATGTTTGTCGAAGCTGTGAGTGCACGTAAGTAGGCGGGTGTGCACACTCACATGTGTGTGTTCAGAGACCAGAACAGGATGTGGTGTGCCTTCCTCAGTCACCCTTGTCATTGTTGTCCTTAGCTGGGGTCTCTCACCGAGTTTCTTCCTTTCTTTCCTTTTCCTTCTTCTTTCTTTTTTAACAAACAGGGTTTCACTCTGTAGACCAGGCTGGCCTTGAACTCACAGAGTTCCACCTGCCTCTGCCTCCTAGTGCGCCACCACACCCAGCTTCTCACTGAACTCTAAGCTCACAGTTTTGGCTAAGCTGATTGGCCACTGAGCTCGGATCCACCTGTCTCACCGACCAATGCTGGGGCTACAGGCACAAGCAGCCTTGCCCAGCTTTTTACATGGGTACACAGGATTTGAACTCCAGTCTTCATGCATGCAGAGTAAGGGCTCTTACCCACTGAGCCATCTCCTCAGCTTTATGTCGCCTCTACCTCCTGTTTTATTTTGATGCTGGGAGAGAAATGACCCGAGGATGTAGTACATGCCAGGCAAGTGTTCTACCACTGAGCTACCTGTCCACTCACCGTGTGTCCTTGTTAAAACCAGAACAAAGCCAGGAATCATGGAGCACATCTGTAATCCCAACACTCAGAGGGTCTAGGCAGGAGGATCCTGAGTTGGACCAGTCTGGGTTACATAGTGAAACCAGATCTCAAAAGAAAGAAAGAAAGAGAGAGAGAGAGAGAGAGAAAGAGAGAGAGAGAGAGAGAGAGAGGGAGAGAGAGAGAGAGGGGGGGAGGGAGGGAGGGAGGGAGGAAGAAAGAAAGCCGGCCAGGAGTAGTAGCACACGCCTTTAATCCCAGCACTCAAGAGGCAGAGGCAGGCGGATCTCTGAGTTCAAATCCAGCCTGGTCTACAGAGTGAGTTCTAAGACAACCAGGGGTACACACAGAAACTCTGTCTCAAATAAACAAACAAAAAATCCAAAATACAAAAAGAAAGTTCCTGGGAAGCCAGGGCTACACAGTGAGACCTGGCCTAAAGATAGACACACTAGTTCTTCCCCATCCCACTACTTTTCTTCCATGACACATGTTTGAAGAGTTCTAGGCAGTTTTCCTACATAGGATCTTGCCCTCAAGATGATTGGGTACATGTGAAGCCTGGGTCTCATGGCCAGGCTGCCAAATCTGGCAGAGATGAATCGACATCTTATTGTTAAACCACCTTCTGGGGCCCAGGGTGTGAAGTGTCTGCAGTAGGAGCCTGAGGACCTGAGTTTGCGTCTCCAGCACCCACAGAAAAAGCGCCAGTTTACACCTTTAATGCCCGCCCTGGGGAGGCGGGGTCAGAAGAATCCTTGGTGCTCAATGGCCAGCCGTGGCCAGTAGTGAGAGACCCTGCCTCAAAAAAACAAGAGGAAGGAGACTGAGAAAGACACCCAGCCTTGACCTCAGGCCTCTGTGGTGAATGCACATATGAACACCTCCCAAGGGCTCCTACACTCACGTGTGCAAGCCATACACATATACCATATGCAAATAAAAGAATAAATGTTCTGCCCAGCATAGTTATATTATTACATGGTGCTAGGTTACATTCCTTGAGAGGAATCTTCTTTTTAATCTATTAACAGTTATCATTTATGAGGTGGGCATGGTAGCCTACATCTTTAATCTGAGCACTTGGGAAGCTGAGGCAGGAGGATTACAATAAGTGTGAGGTTAGCCTGGGCTATTAGTGAGACTCTGTCTCAAAATATAAAGGGGAAAATAAAATGGGGAAAGAAAAAAAAAGTGTTATGTATTCTCAAATCCAAGGTTACCTGGATTGTACAGTGAGTTCACAGCTGGGTTAACTTAGGGGTCCCCAAATAAAGAGCAAAAATAAAGTCTGAAGTATATTTCAGTGTGAAAACACTTTATTTTTAAGACTTTTTAAATTTTTTTTATTTTTACAGTGTTTATGCGTGTTTTGTTTGCATGACTCCATGCTCTTGGAGGCCAGAAGAGGGTGCCAGATGCCCTGGAACTGGGGCTAGAGACAGTTGTGAGCCACCATGTGGGTGCTGGGAAATGAATGCAGGTCCTCTGCAAGAGCAGTCAGGGCTCTTAACCACATCTCTTCAGGCCCAGCATCTTCTTAATATGCAGGAAATCCACAATAACGGGAGAGATTAGGCTGCCCTTGCCTGGTGACCCAATGATGAGAAAAACCACAGGCAGGCTCATCCCAGTCTCATGCACACCTAAAACAATCACTCAGAGCTGGTTTAGCAGGTCTGCCACCTGCAGAGCCTTCGGGATTCCGTGACAGTTGCCTCCCAGAGATCAAACTGCCCAGTGACCCCCAGGTTTCTTTCCCCGGTCACCTTAATGCCACAAAAACCTTTATGGGAGAGTGGAGTTTGTGTCCTTGGATACCAAGTGTCGTTCCCGCCCCCCCACACACACACACTGATTGCCAGGGTAGAGGTTCTAGTTCAGATTTGTGACCACTGGAAGCATATTTGATTTGGGGACATTAGATGAACTGCCTCAGCCCAGTGATCTACATAATCCTGCACAGCACATAGGGTTTGTAAGACATCATTAAGTGTTGGGTGTTGGCTCTGTAGAGGCTGCTCTCATTAAACTCAATTGCTAACATTTCAAAATCAAAAGCATTCAGAAGCAAGTGTGTTGTGCAAGCCTGAGATCCCGCTCCAGAAGGTAAGGAAGAGGATCAAAAATTAAAGGTCATCCTTGGCTACATAGCATGTTCAAGACTACCCTGGGTTACATGAGACTGTGTCTTAAATGTGGGGAGCAGAAGGTCAGAATCTATGTTCAGGAGCGGCGTCTTCCCTTCAAGGGTCAACAATGACCCAGGGAAGATTCATTTGAAGAAAGAACAGATCCAGGAAGAAACAGAGGCTTGGAGAGTGGGGAGAGCAAGCCTGTCTGATGGAGGCACGGTGCCAAGGTTGGAAGGTGGAGTGATGCCTGAAGGGCCTGAAGAATCAGGAGGGAGGCTCTGAGGCTGCAGCAGAGCCAGCAGGGGGGGGCGAACAGGAAAGCCGAAGTCAAAGGTCTGTGAGTCAGGTGAGTAATGATCCACTTACACTTTTTTTTTTTTTTTTTTTTTTTTTTGCTTTTTGAGACAAGTTTTCTCTGTGTGTAGCCCCAGCTGTCCTGGAACTCACTCTATAGACTAGGCTGCACCACCATGCCCTGCAACAATTTTTTTGTTTTGTTTTGTTTTCGAGACAAGATTTCTCCATGTCATTTTGGTGCCTGTCCTGGAACTCACTCTGTAGACCAGGCTGGCCTCGAACTCAGAGACCTGCCTGCCTCTGCCTCTGAGTGCTGGGATTAAAGGCGAGCGCCACCACCACTACCACCGCCGGCTGCCCTGCAACATTTTTAATGTTCCTGCTTTTGAGACAGTATCTCACTCCATAGCCCAGGTTAGCATCAGAGCCCTAGTTCTCCTGCTTCGGCCTCAGGAGTCCTGAGATTATAAGTTTGTGCCACTATTTCTGACTTCCCACCTTCATTTTCTGGTCCCTCTGCTGTCCTGTGGAGAACCCCCGGCAGGTAGCTTCAGGGTTGTGTGCGGAAATTAGGAACAGGGACGGAGAGAGGCCAGCGTTTTGGAGATTTCAAGGTAGAGAAGGCTGAATCAGCAGGAGGGTGATGGCAAAGAAAGAGTTGAGGTGATCTTAGTGGCCCCAGGGGTCAGGGCAGAGTTCCTAAGCATTGGCCGGGACTCTCCTAAGCCACTGTGTGGATGGGGACAGGACAAGCGGCATTTGAGAGCCTAGAGGGCTGGGCTGTTTGACCCCTGGTCACTGTAATAACGGATGTCCAAAGGCCTGGACATCAGGTGGCACAATCTGCTGTGGCGGAGTACACTTGAGAGACAGAGACAGGAAGATCTCCTCAAGTTCGAGGCCTACCTGGGCTGTACAGTGAGTTAGGGAGGGAGACCCCACCTCCAAAAATAAATGACTGAACGGGTGCTGAATGTGGACATGAGCCAAATGCGCGCACACAGATGAAGAGAGGCCATCCCAGGACCCAGCTCTAAGTCCACAACAGGAACAAAGCCTGCCTGAGAACCTGGAGGAAACTGCTGGCGAGCATCCTATTCTGGGAGCTCAGAAGATGTCTCCGGAAGTTCCTGAACTAGCTCAGTACATTAAGAAAGATAATCATGCTGGGCATGGTAGTACACACCTGTAACCTCAGTATTCAGGAGCCGAGACTGGAGGATTGCTATGAGTTTCAAGGCAGCCTGGGTTCCAAAGTGATTTCCAGGCCAGCCTGTGTTACAGAGGAAGTTCTAGGCCACCAGGGGCTGTGTACCAAGACTGTCTCAGAGGAAGAGAGGGGGGAGGGAGGGAAGGAGGCAGAGATAAAAAGCAGAGAACAAAACAAGAGAAAGGTAATTTTTGAGAATTGATCAATGGATGTGATCAGCTGTGGGTTGTGGAGTCTGTGTCTACATTTCCCTTCAACTGACAGGGCCATTCCATCTTCATTCAAAATGCTACAGGTACTATAGCAAGGGTGTACAGAGGGTCCCCAGCAAACAAACGATGCTGCTCACCAACAGGACATGGCAGGAGAGGTATGTTTCACCTCCTAGTTTAAATAGTGATGATGACCGCCTGCTTTGTGAACACACTAATACACAATACATCTCGGTATGGAGGCACACGCCTTTAGTCCCAGCATTATGGAGGCAGAGGCAGGCAGACCTCTGTGAGTTTGAGGTCAGACTGATCTACGTAGCAAGTTCCAGACCCGACAAGGCTGCATAGTGAGAAGATTTAATTGCTGCCTATGAGTCAAGCGCTTCCGGCTTTACGATAAAGGCGCTTTCTGCAATGATAGGGTGAACGTCAGGGCTCTGCACATGGCAAGCAGACAGCCTGCCAGCAAGTTCTGTCCCAAGCAATAAATGTGAAGGAGGTGAGTTACTCTTTTTCCAAAGATGCCATGGCTAACCTCACATACCATCTTGGAAATGGCTTCTCGTGGCTGGGCAGAGCGTCTAGTGTCTGTACCTGGTAGATCTCTTCCAACTGACTTCAGGTGATGGCACCTGGCGACATCCTGACTGTCACTTAAGACAGACTCCACTCCAGGCTCTTCTGCCTGCACCACTCCCAGATTCCAGGCCTGCAGAAGCTATGAGATAGTGGATGGTTATCACCTGAGGATGCTAGGTTTGGGGTAATTTGTCACATAACGATCAATAAACAATGAAAGCAGGAACAGCCCTGGGGGCGCTGGCTCTGAGAAATGAGACAGGCAGGATGTGGCCCTCAGGGAACTGTGGAGTCACAGGTCAGGTCTGACCTCAGACCTCTTTCCAAGTTACATCCCCGCCAGCCCTTACAGGCAAGGAAGTGGAGACCAGGGAGGAAAACATGGACTTCTGTACCATTTGTAGCACAGGGGGACGACTGGTCTGAGTACTGTGTAGAACCAAGAGAGGAAGTGTCCCACTCTGCCTGAAGCTGGGCGACTATATCCCCAAGGCATTAGAGAGAGAAGTCCTTGAGAATCAGGAAGGGCAGTTGGAGGCTCCCGGGCTTTGGAAGGATCCTGCAGAATATCTCCCCATCGGCTGCATCTTTCACCTTAACTCTCCGCTCCATTCCCGCAGATGCTCGCAGTGTGCGTGACCTGTTCATCTAGAGATGTAGACCAGACTTGGGCAAGGACATGTGCTCCTCAAGAGCCACCCATAAGTCTCTTCCTCTGCCTTCCTCTGACCCAGAGGCTAGGAGTCTAATACATTCCTCTTCTCAGACTTCCCCATTTCCGGGTAAGCGTCCATCTCTGCCTCCCGCCTTGATGCAGAGGTCCCTCCCACCTTGATGCAGGGGTGCCTCCTGCCTTGATGTGGGGGTACCAGGATTACAGTCTTGCCCTAGGGCGCTGTGTGCTTTGGGGATCCCAGCTCAGGTCCTAACACTGTAACACCAGTGCATTAGCTACTGAGACATTTCCCCAGGTCTGGTCTGTTATTATTATTATTATTTTGTTTTGTTAAGACAGTCTTTTGAGCTTGGTGGTGTACAACTTTAATCCCAGAACCAGAGAGACAGGCAGGCAGATGTCTGGGAGTTCGAGGACAGCCTGGACTGCATAGTGTGTTCTAGTCAGAGCTGCACAGTGAGAACCCCCCAAACAAACTAGACAGAGTGTCTTCCTAGCCCAGGCTGATCTGGAACTCACAGAGATGCCTGTCTCTGTCTTCCCAATGCTGGGGTTATGAGTGTGAGGTACCATGCATTGAGTTCCTGTTTTTTAAATCACCAAACATTTCATCAACAAACACATCAGCGTCACCATTCTGAAAATCTGAACAAGGACACCCACACCTCCAAAGTGGCTTGGTGGTGAGTAATCCTAGTTGCAAGTGAAATGTATAAAAGCCACGGTGGCTCCTTGAGGGGACACTGTCCTAGACAAGGTGCATGGAGAGAGGGTAGGGATCCCACAGAAGCCTCCAGCACAGTCCTACTAGAGACAAGAGCTGCTGTGGCGGCTACTTCCCTGTCTGTTTGTGTTTGTCCTTCTCCTAAGGGTCTGCTCTGCTCCCATTGGGCAGGCCCCTGGCCACAAAAGGCTCGATGCCCAGAACATACTTAGATTTCAAGTGCATCCTAGTAAAACTGAGCTCAGTGGCTGCTTAAATTCTCCACAGTATTCCTGGGTGATTTCGCCCCATTCAGCCTCTTCTCTTTAGAGTTCTGCAGTTGAGTGTTCTCCTCCAGGCCCAGCCCCCAAGACAGCTCCCCAGCCCCTCTGCAGACAGCTCCTGGGGATGAGCACTGAGCTCTGGTTTGATCTAAAAGTCACTGCCCCCGGTCATGGGGAATACCAACTAACCCCACTAACACGTGTTTTTGTTTCAGTAGGTCTGACTGCTTTAAACTTCCCTCCGTATTAATGTCCAACAGCTCTGCTTTGCAAGGGTCAAGGGAACACATCCTTTCCTGAGGCAACTCCCCTCATCTTTTTGAAAAGGATCCGGATACCTGATCCCTGATCCCTAGGCACTCAATGGTCTTCAGAGGCCTAGCGGCCTTGAGCCTTCAATTCTCCGCTCAACCCCAGGTAGCTGGGATTGCGGAGCTGTGGCACCAGAAATATACCCCCCCTCCTCTCCCTCCTCTCCCTCCATCCTTCCTTTTTCTCTTCTCTCTGTTCTTTCCTGTCTCACTCTAGCTTTGCCTGACCTGGCACTCACTGTGTAGCCCAGACTGGCCCTCCACCTGCCTCAGCCTTCCAAGTCTTGGGATAACGAGCATGTATTACCACAACCAGAAAAAGTTACTCATACCTGTAATAGCTGCATTTCTTTAAAATCCCCTACCCCCCAGTACTGGGGATTGAACCTAGGGTCTCATATATGCTAGGAAGGGCTCTGCCCCTGAGTTATACCTCCACCCTATGTTTCTTAGAATTGAAAAAAAATTCTTCTGTGTGTGGGTGTTTTCCCTGCATATATGTCTGTGCACTACATGCATTCAGTTCTTGTGAAGGCCAGAAGAGGGTGTCAGAACCACTGGAACTGGAGTCACAGACAGTTGTGAGCGGCCATGTGGGCGCTGGGAATCGAACCTGGGTCTTCTGCAAGAACAAAAAGTGCTCTTAACTACTGAGCCACCTCTCCAGCCCCTACATAGATTTATTCTCTAAAAAAATTTCCACACACACACACCTAAGAGTATGTATGGTCAGCACAAATTGGACACAGTGGGTTGTTTAAAAATAAAAATAAACAAAACCAAAAAGATGGTATAAGATTGTGAAAGGCTGAGGAGAAGGGAATCTGGGAGAAGCTGGAAGGAGAAGTAGGGGCTGATTTCGGTCAGAACACATTGCATGAAACTCAAAGAAGTATGTATGCTACGACATCCTACCCTCACCGGAACTGGAGACAGAATCCAAGATCTCCTACATGCCCAGGGAGAAATGAAAAGGGACATGTCAAGCCAGAACTTTCTCTAAAAACTATTTTAGTAAGATTGGTGTCAGTCCCGTGTATGTCACATAATTTAAATTTAAAGCCATATGTATGTAAATTCATACACACACACACACACACACACACACACACACACGCTGGTTTGTTGTGGTTGTTTTTTTGAGACAGGATCTTCCTATGTAACCTTGGCTAGCATGGAATATGCTTTGTAAACCAGCCTGGTCTCAAACCTATAGAGATCCACCTGCCTCAGCCTCCTGAGTGGGGAGATTAAAGATGTGTGTCTACATATCTGGCCCCAAAATATATTTTATTGTTGATTTGTTTTTATGGTAATTTTTTCTTTTTTTTTTAGTATTTTGAAACAGGTTTCTCTGTTTTTCTGGCTGTCCTAGAACTCGCTCTTTAGACTAGGATAGCCTGAAACTCACAGAGATCCACTTGCCGCCTCTACCTCCCAAGGGCTGGGATTCTGGGATTAAAGGGTGTGCCACCACTGCTTGGTTCTTTTTCAATCTCTGATGGGGCCTTTTTTTTGGCAATTGGATTTGAACTCAGGGCCTCATGAATGCTAGGCTAGTGGGATTTGAACTCAGGGCCTCATGCATGTTAGGTAAGGACTAAGCCATATTCTCAGTCTCTAATGGTGCTCTTTTTGCTGGGGCTTAGAGAGAGGTTGATTTGTTTTCAATCTTGAGACAAGATCTCTTGCAGTTGCCCAGGCTGGCCTTGAACTCGCTCTGTAGCGCTCTCAGGCCTTTAATTTTTGGCCGTCTTGCCTCAGATTCCCTGTGCAAGGATGGCATCACCACAGGGGTACCACTAATGCTGATACCCTCCCCACAGGCCTGGTGTCGGCATGCTCATGGAGGACAGTCCAGGTGCTTCACGCCTGCATTCGATCACAGCTGCGACCCATCCCAGACCAGTGTTTCTCAAACCCTAAACACACAAGAGCCCAGGGTCTTTGCTGGAGAGTTTCTCAGCATGTGGGGCTGCTGGAACCCACAGATTCGGGCCACAGAGACTCACAGCCTGGAACTCCTCAACTCCCCTTCTCAGCCTGCCCTGGCTTCCAAAAAGGTAAGCTGCAGGCCTGAGATGGACTCAGTTTGTAGAGTGCTTGCTCAGTATGCAGAAGGCCCTGTTTCCATCCTACACATGGCAATACACTGAGTGGGATGGCATATGTCATCCCAGGACTGGGTAGAAAGATGTGGGAAGATCAGAAGTTCAAATCCATCTTCAGCTACACATCAAGTTTGAGGCCAACTTGGGCTACAAAAGAGTTTTGTTTTGTTTTTAAATACATTCTTTCGTGTGTGACAAGGTCTCACTCTGTTACTCTGGCTATCCTGGAACTCACTATGTAGCCCAGGCTGACCTCAAATTCACAGAGATCGGCCACCTCTGCCTCATAAATGCTGGGATTAAAGGAGTACGTCACCACACACAGCTCTTATTTATTTTTTTTTTAACTTTATTTTATGTGCATTGGTGTGAAGGTATCAGGTCTCCTGGAACTGGAGTTACAGATAGTTGTGAGCTGCCATGTAGGTGCTGGGAATTGAATCCCGGTCCTTTAGAGGAGCAGCCAGTGCCCTTAAGTGCTGAGCCATCTCCCCATCTCCTGGCTCTTAATTCTTATCAGATTGGCTCCTCTGTGTCTTGACTCTACAGAATGACAGCAGAATGCTCATTTAAGAGCTATGGATGGCATTTAGCAAATGGAGGGAGAGCAGATGGCTGGGCCAGAACTGGTAAAAATCATGAAACTCAGTTTAAATTCTCAGTTGCTGAAATTAAAAGCTTTGTTCTTGTCAGGCGGTACCAGTGCATGCCTTTAATCCTAGCACTCGGGAGGCAGAGGCAAGCAGATCTCTGAGTTGGAAGCCAGCCTGGTCTACAGAGTGAGTTCCAGGACAGCCAAGCCAAGCATACACAGAGAAACCCTGTCTAGAAAAACCAGAAGAGAGAGAGAAACGAAAAAGCTTTGCTCCCCAGGAGCAAATCAGAATGAAAGAAGGGAAGTGGCCTGTGGTTGGAGACGGCCACTCATATATACTCATATATATGAGTATAACATGGGTGGCAGTTTAAAAACCGCTGTAATTTTATTTATATATAATAAATATATTATATCAGAGGACAACTTGTGGGAGTTGATTCTCTTCCACCATGCAGGTCCTGGGTATTGAACTCAGGTCGTCTGGCTTGGTGGCAGTCTGGCTTGGTGGCAGATCTTTTATCCGCTGAGCCATCTTGCTGGCCCTGTTTTTGTTCTTAGGGCACTAAGACTTGAAGGTAGGGCCTCATGCATGCTAAGCATGTACTCCACCAGCAAGCTAATCCATCAACTCCTAAAGCTTTCTCCTCAAATGTTGACATGTGAATTTCATAACTTCCACAAATCATCAAATAATTCTGCTTGTGATTTTTTTACCCCTCTCAACCATTTAACCAGAATAAACTGCTTCTTTGCATCTTAACCACACCACACAGACATCGTTCCTAACCCTCTCCAGGAATTTTTAATCTCCTCACCAACCCTTTCTAGGCTGAGCACACTTACCTTTGTTGTGAAAGAACATTCCATAAAGCAGAAGCTGAGAACTGTGAATATTTCTCCTGTATAAAGATCTTAAGATGAGTGGGAATGCTCGGGGTGGGGATGGTATCAGGTGTGCCTCAGTCTCCAGGGAAGATAAGTGGTATCATCTGGTTAGATCAGCTAATTAGATATTTGGGGAAGGAAGCCACTTCAATATCCTGGTTTAGGGAACTGATAACAAGCTGTGTTCTGGCCTGGCAGTCCTTGTTCACGTTTGAGGGGAGTTCTTTTTTTCCTACGGGTTGCAGCCTCAGCACAGAAAGGCATGGAAACGTTTGCTGTTGTCTGGGGTCACTCTCCAGCATCCCAAGTGGAACTAAAGTTGTCCACTCCCTATTTGTTGTTATTTTGTTTAGATTGATTCTCATTTTTATTTCTGCGAATGTCGATGTGTCTGGTAAGTGTGTGTAGGTGCCTGGGGAGGGCAGAAAAGGCGCTGGACCCCCTGGAGCTGGAGTTACTCGTGGTTGTGAGCCACCATATCAGTGCTGGGTACCCAAATCGGGGCCTCTACAGCAGCAGAAAGTACTCTTAACCCCCCAGCCATCTCTCCAGCCCCTCATCTGCTTCCTAAAAAGATGTCAGCGTGCATGCCGTGGGTTGAGAGCCACTGGCAATGTACCACATTTTACGTCGGCACTTCTTCACCCCTGAGGACACTGGAAGACACTTGTTCAGTCCTGGAGATGCTACAGTGTTCACTATCATAAACGAAGAAGATTTAAGGAGCAGTTGCTGCCAGACTGAGGGTGCTCGGTTTTAATCTCAGCACTCAGAACTCGGTGAGTTGGAGGCCAGCCTGGTCTACATAGCACGTTCTGGGCCAACCCGAATTACACAGTGAGATCCTGTCTCAAAAAATAATAAAAGTAAGCCGGGTGGTAGTGGTGTGCACCTTTAATCCTAGCATTGGGGCAGCAGAGGCAGGTAGATCCCTGAGTTCAAGGCCAGCCTGGTCTACAGAGTGAGCTCCAGGACAGCCAAGGCTACACAGAGAAATCCTGTGTTGGAAAAAAGAAAAAAATAAAATAAATAATAAAAAATAAATAATTATTACCATTATAATCTTAAAATAAGCTAGGGCTGGAGTAGCATGCTTACCCAGCATACCTGAAGACCTGATTTTAATCGCCAGAACAGCCCAAACCAGGTGTGGTAGTGTGAGGCAAAAAGAGTAATTGTTCAAGGTCATCCTTAGCTACATAGGGAAATCGTGGTCAGCCTACCATACAGGAGACTCTGTCTAAATGAACAGACAAGTAAGAAGACATCTTGTCAGTCCTCCAGCCTGGGGGAGACAGAGGCAGGCAGACCCTGGTGAGTTTGAGGTTAGCCTGGTCTACACATTGAGTTCCAGGTCAGTCAGATCTACACAGTGGGATCCCATGTCAAAAAAGTTAAAAAAACATAAAGTCCATTTCCCCTGGCCAAACTGTACTCATATCCTCCCCTTCCACTTGTCTGTCTGTCGGAGAACAGTGTGGCTGTCAGCCAGACCCACAGTCAGCAAACAGAGGCAGAGAGCTGAGTAAATTTGCTCGGGACACAGTGATTGCTGTGAGGTCATGAAGTTAAGCATTAAGCGAGTAGAGATATATGTTGAGTCGCTTGTAGGATTTGTGCTGAAAAAACTGAGAGAAAGACCCAGCACCCCACCCCCTTTGTTTTTAGACCCCCTGAAATCACTGACAATTGGGCTTCCTTCCCTACATTCCCTGAGGAGAACTGCCCATGAACTCCCAACATTATGGCTGATCCTGATGGCCCAGGCTTCCCTAAGAATGTCTCGCTTGGCCAGTGTGCCTCAGTCCACACAAGGAAATGATTCAGGTAACGATGATCTTTAAAAGAAAATTAAAGGGCCAAGTCGCTGGGCATGGTGGCACAGGCCTTTAATACCAGCGCTTGGGAGGCAGAAACAGGCAAATCTCTGTGAGTCTGAGGCCAGCCTGGTCTACATAATGAGTTCCAGGACAGCCAGGGATATTTGGAGAGACCTTGTCTTAAAACAAACAACAAATATCCAAGTGTGGCTGTGAAGGCCGGCCATCACAGCACACTGTGGTCAGAGGCAAGGTGACCTCTGTATATTTGAGGGTAGCCTGGGCTACAGAATGAGTTCTAGTACAACCTGGGATAAAGACCCTGTCTCAAAAGTCCAGAAAAAAAAGGGAGGGGGTGGAGAGGTAGTTCAGCAGAAGAACACTGACTGCTGTTAATATTCTGACCCGCCCCTCGAGATCCCACCCCTTGGAGTCGCCCTGTGTCTGACGTAAAAGCCTCATTCTAAGGAAAAAGTCCTCCCCTCCCCCCACCTCTCTCTGTGTCATTCTCTGTCTCTCTGTCTCTCTCCCGCTTTTTCCTCCCACGAGGTGTGCACCCTCAACCTCTCTCTCTCTCTGTCTCTCTCTTTCCTGCATCTCTCTACTATAAACTCTCCACGTGGATTTTTTAAAATTTATTTTTATTTTACATGTATTGTTTTGCCTGCATGTATGTCTGTGTGAGGGTGTCAGATCTTTGAGTTACAAACACTTGTGCACTGCCATGTGGGTGCTGGGAATTGAACCTGTTTCCTCTGGAAGAGCAGTTGTTATGAATTATTGCGGGGTGGGGGAGTGGGGGAGTTGACCCCCGAGGGTATCCCGCATGGGCAGGGAAACATGCTGGGCAGATGCACTCCAGCAGCGGCCACTAATTCACAACCACTTTGAAAAGGACATTGAAAAAGCAGGTACATCACTTAGACAAATAACTCAGGCAAGCCAGGTGGTTCACGCTGAGGTAGAAGGATCATGAGTTCAAGGCCAGCCTGGGATGCATAGTGAGACCCTGTCAAATGGAAAGGGGAAATAACAGGGGGATGTTTGTTCAACATTAATCATTTATCAAGAGGTAAAAATGAAACTTTACACACGGATTTCTTCCTATGTTCAGTTCATCCACCTGAAACAGCACCCTCTTAAGGGATGTCAGCAGCAGCCAGGCTTGCGACCCATTTAGAAGTCACCGTGTGTCAAGCACCAGTGAGCAGTGTGTCGTTTTCTAAGATCGTCTAATCCTTCCGTAAGCACCCTCGCCCCTTCCACTTTATAGATGCGGAAGCCACAGAGGAGAGGGTTTGCGCCCCTCGCAGGGCTCCGGCTGTGGAGGGGTGGCGCTCAGACTGCCACCGCTTCTGGCTCTTGAGTCTGAGTGATTGACCACACACTGTGGGGACCTTGGGAGCAGCTGGACGCCTTTCTTCTCATCCGAAATCTCTTTGCTGGTTTATGACCCGAGCCGGCTCTCGGCCTCATCACTCGCAAATCAGGTTGTTTAATTAGCCACTTCCCAGGGTCTTTTTTTCTGCTCAAAAATCTCTGCTGTTTCGTCCATGTCTCACCCGGCTTTTCAAGACAGTTTTACAGCTTATTGTTGGCTTGACTCACGCCACCTTGGAAAGGCCGCTTGAGCTTTGAGGGTTTGCTGCCAGACGTTCCTCGGTTCAAATCCCCGCTCTGCTCTTTACAGGCTATGTGACCCGAAAGTCATTTACCCCATCTGAGTGAGACGCAGGCTTCCCACCCATTTCACTGAAATGCTAAGAACTGTCCCTGATGTACAGATTATGTCATAGGCAAAATGACACTTAGTTCACTGTTTCCACATCCCTCAAGTACAATGCCGTAGATAATGAGAATTTAACAACCAGGGCCAGGGAAGGACCATTTTCATTTTGGATACTGGGGGAGGGGTCACCGACTGACAAATGATGGCTCAGTATCACACAAGGCAAAGCTTTCTAGGGGTTTCCACAGAGGAGCTAGGAGCTAAACACAGTTTACATGTCACTGAGTCTAGAACTATCCAGATTTTAAAATTTTTTAAATCTTTTGTTTGTTTTTCGAGACAGGGTTTCTCTGTGCAGCTCTGGCTGTCCTGAAATTTGCTCTGTAGACCAGGCTGGTCTCAAACTCACAGAGACCCACCTGCGTTTGCCTCCGAGTATTGGAATTAAAGGAGTATGCCACCACTGCCTGGCTTCAGAGTCTAAAATCTTTTTTTTTTTTATTTTAATTTTTCTTTTTCGAGATAGGGTTTCTCTGTGTAGCTTTTGGAGCTTGTCCTGGAATTCACTCTCTAGACCAGGCTGGCCTAGAACTCAACAAAGATCTTCCTGCCTCTGCTTCCCGAGTGCTGGGATTAAAGGTGTGTGCCACCACCGCCTGTCGACCAGATTCTAAAAATCTTACAGGACAAAAATATATAATTTTTACACTATTTTTTTCTTGAAGATGTTTGTTTTGCTGCAGGGAAACATATATATCTGTTTTCAAGTTACATAAAAATAGTTCAAAAGAGCGGGGTGGCATTGGCACACACCTTTAATCCCAGCACTCAGGAGGCAGAGCCAGGTGGATCTCTGTGAGTTCGAGGCCAAGCCTAGTCTACAGAGCGAGATCCAGGACAGGCACCAAAGCTACACAGAGAAACCCTGTCTCGAAAAACAAAACAAAACAAAAGTTGAAAAGATGTAGGAAACTCAAGTGGGACTGTGAAACGCTGATATGACAATTTCAGGTCAGCTGGCATCAGTCTGTCATCCAAGCATGCAGGAAGTGGAGGGGGAAGGGACAGAGACTCAAGGAAAGCCTTAGCTACACAATGAGTTTGAGGCCAGCCTGGGCTACATGAGCCCCTATCTCAAAAGTAACAACATTAAAAATTAATTAGCCATGAAAAAATAGCCATCTAATATTCTGTTATGAAGCTTAATTATTTGATGTCATAAGTGGTGTACTTTAGTTTTTTTCTCTTTTATTGATTTATTTTTCATGAGGGTGTGTGTGGGCAGGTGCACACCACAGTCTATGCCCAGAGGTCAGAGGACAACTTTCTGAAGGCAGTTTGTCTTCATTAGGGTTTCTATTGCTGTGAAGAGACACCATGGCCTTGGCAACTTTTTTTTTTTTAATGTGCATTGATGTTTTGTCTGAATGTATGTAAGAGTGTTGTATTCCCTGGAACTGAAGTTACAGACAATTGTGGATGTTGGGAATTGAACCCCAGTCCTTTGGAAAAGCAGTCAGTGCTCTTAACTGCTGAGCCATCTCTCCAGCATCCCCCATCTCCCCCACCCCTTTTTTTTTTTT
>CABHPQ010166001.1:0-13171 GCA_902168405.1 Peromyscus aztecus
GTTTCTGTTTGTTTTTGAGGAGAAAGAGTAGGTTTGATTCGGTTTTTGTTTGAGATAGAGCCTTATTCTCTTCTCCTGAATTGCAGGAGTATTCCACCACACACAACTCTGGACTCCTTTAAAAAATTGTTTTTAATTATTCTGTGTGAGTGTGTGTGCATGGGTGTGCAGGCAGTGATGTGCACGTGAAGGCCAAAGGACACCCGCATGGACTCCACAGTACTCTCCTTCCACTTCTACTGCAGACCAAATTCAGATCTATGTGGATGAGCCAGCAGCCGCCAACACCCGCTCTGTCTGCAGCTTCCCTGGAAGCTGTTTCCCAAACACCTGACTCAGGGTAATGGTTCTCAACTTCGGAAGATGGCCTGCTCTTCTTTTACATCCAACACTTTATAGTTCAGATTTTTTTTAAAATTGACTTCTAGATTAACCTAACTCCTGTCTCTCCTTCTGGGCTTTTCTTGGAAGCAAGCAGCAGAAATTACTGGAACAGTATGCATGGCTCCTGTCCCCACAGCAGCCAAGACCTTGAGAAGGGAGAAGGCACAGAGCCAGGAAGCTTAGAGAAACAAGGCCATGGCTGAGTGTGGCAGTACGTGCCTTTAATCCAATGGTTCTTAGCCTTCCTAATGCTGCACCCTTTAATACAGTTCTTCATGTTGTGGTGACTCCAACTATAAAATTATGTCATTGCTACTTCATAACTGTAATTTTACTACTGCTGCGAATTGTACTGTAAATATCTGATATGCAGGATATCTGATATTTGATGCCCCCAGAAGGGGTGGCCACCCTTAGGTTGAGAACTGCTGCCATCCCAGCACTCAGGAGGCAGAGGCAGCTATTGCAAGTTCCAGGCCCACCAGAAAAAAGAAAATCAGAAAATTTTAATGGAGAGAGATTGGCTGGTGGGAGTAGTAGGTCAGGAAGGCTCACTTATAGGGTAACTACGGTTGACAATAATTAGATATTTCAAAATAGCTAGTAGAATAGTGAACACTGTCAACACAAAGAAAATGATCATGTCTAAAGTGGAAGGTACGTCAGTCACCCTGGTCAGAGCAGTACATTTGTATACATGTATTGAAATGTCACATAGAACCCCAGTATGTCAATTAAAAACTTAAGAAGAAGCTGGGCATGGTGGCACATGCCTTCAATCCCAGCACTAGTGTCAAAGGCAGGCAGATCTCTGAGTCTGAGGCCAGTTTGGTCCACACAGTGAGTTCCACAACAGCCAGAGCTACGGAGAGAGATTCTGTCTCAAAACAAGAGGCCTGGATACATGGTCCAGCAGTTAAGAGCACTGACTGTTCTAGAAGATCCAAGTTCAATTCCAGACACCTACTTGGTGACTCACAACCATCTGTAATTCCAGCTCTAAGGGATCCGATGCCCTCTTCTGGCCTCCAGGCACACATGTCATGCACAGACATGGATGTAGGCAAAATACTCATACATAAAAAAATAATAAAATATTCAAAACAACAACAAATTTTTTAAAAGAAGTCACGTCTGGAGGAACAGATTTATATCCGAGTTATTTGGGAGGGTGATGAAAGGGATCAGTATTGGCTTAGGACACCCCAAGACCAAGTTCTCAGCACAAAGGAGATTTATTTGCCCCAGAGGACAGGGAATAAGAGAGAAAAACAGGAGACAGAGGACAAGGGAGAGGGGGAAGGGATATTTGTCCCAGAGGACAAAGGATAAAGAGGAGACCTTAGGCAAACGGCAATTTTTAAAGGTAAAAGAGGTAACACCTTGTTAGGATGAGATTTCATTTTAATTGAGCATGTTAGGGCAGCCAAAGGAAGTTTTTGATTACTGGATTTCAATACTTTGATTGCTGGACCTTGGTAGTCAGCCTCAGGAGGAGGAAGTGGCCAAACAAGGGAATAGACCTTGGTGGCTAGCTTTAGGAATGTCATCTAATGGTTTTTAGCAAGGCAGAGGGAGTGGGGGAGAAGGGCAAGACCTGCCAGAGCCATGTTTGCCATGCTCTAGCGGGCTAGGGTCCCTGTAAGTGAGGTAGGAGAATTTGAAGTTCAAAGCCTTCCTAGGATACAGAGTTCAAGGCCAGTCTGTGCACTTCAGTGAGACAATCTCCAGATAAAAATTAAGGGGGTGGGGGCAGGTTGAGGCTTTAGCTCATTTGGTAGAGTGCTGACCTAACATGCACAAACACTGGGTTCAGTCCCAAGTACTGAATAAACTGGGTACAGTGGTACTTGCCCATAACCTTACCTCTTTGGAGGGAGAGGCAGGTGGAGTTTGGAGTTATCCTCAGCTGCACAGACTTTGAGGCCAACCTGAAATACATGAGACCCTGTCTCAACTTTAAAAAAAAAAAAGCTAACAAGCTGGCTTAGCCAGCAAAAGCGCTTGCAGTAAAAGCCTGATGCCCTGAGTTCAATCCTGGCATCCATGACAGGAAGCAAGAACTGACTCCTGAAGTTGTCCTCTAACCTCCCTTTGCACACACACCGTGACAAGCATATGTAAGCTTGTGTGCTCCCGAAATTCCATGTACACATGTGTGTCACACACATAGGCAATAATAATACAGTTGTAAAGATCTTTTTTATTTATATATATATATGTGAACCTGCATGAATTTATGTATGAGGTGTGTGTGTGTGTGTGTATGTATGTGTGTGTGTGCGCGTGTGCGCGTGCACGTGCGTGCGTGCATCAGCTCTCCCTGGCACTGGAGTTGCAGCTGTGAGCCTCTTGAGGTGGCTGCTGGAAATGGAACCCAGGTTCTCTAGAAGAGCAGTAAGTGTTCTTGTTTTTTTTCTTTTCTTTTCTCTCTCTCTCTCTCTCTTTTTTTTTCTAGTTTTTCAAGACAGGGTTTCTCTGTGTAGCTTTGGTGCCTGTCCTGGATCTCTCTCTGTAGACCAGGCTGGCCTCGAACTCATAGAGATCCACTTGTCTCTGCCTCCCAAGTGCTGGGATTAAAGGCATGTGCCACCACCACCCAGCCAGCAGTAAATGTTCTTAACTGCTGAGTCAACTTTTCTGCCTTGAATATATATATATATATAGAGAGAGAATCTGAGGGGCAACATCCACACCTGAAGAGTCTGAAGAGGTAAGGACAGGGTCACAGTTCGCCTGCTTTGCTTCTCTGGGCCTTGGCTACTGCCGTGCAGTTGATGCTTGGCTGTTTTTCTCTTGCTGCAAACCCTCAAGGCCTCCGGGTGAAGCTGCTTTTGAGTTTCCAGTAGAGTGCTGATTTTCTCTAAGTGGCTGCTTCACGGAAGACTGGTGTCACACCCCCAAGATAATTCTCTTTCTCCGTCAGCTGTGTCATCCACACTTTCATGTAGGAAGCACAAGGAAGCTCCAAGCTCTATTTCCTGGGTTCAGGTGAGGGGTGGATGATACAGATCTTCTAATATGGAGATTTATAATAAAATGAGAGCCTGGGCCTAAGATATACAATAAAGTAAGTAGAACGTGGGTGCAGACTCCCTCAGGAGACTCCAAACCATAGGATGCAGGGCAGGCTAACAGCTCTATGTGGGGAGCTCCAACACCTGCTGGGTAAATGAATATGTTCTAAGGCTTACTCTACGTCTCACATCTGTAAAAGTAAAACTGGTCTTTCTTACCACCCAGGAAATCTGTCCAGTCATGGAGAAGTAACATAACAGATACATTAGCACAAGGAATATAGACCCCGGGTCAGGCCCAGTTGCTGGTCCAGCCATCGAAAAAAGAAGATCCTGGGGTGACTTAGAAAGATAACATGGGGTGGTGGGGCTCTGCACCATGACTCTGGAACAGATGGTGCTTGCTTCTGCCTTCTACATCTGCTGTTACTCAGACAGACCTCTGCTCTGACACACTTGGTTGGGAACCAGGGCTACCCAGTCATCCCGGGATTATGCCATGCTGAGGAAACTCAGTCATCATCTGACCTCCAGCAGGCATCTACCTTCCTCTCCCTCTCCCAACACTCGGAGCCCTATTACTTTTTGGAGTGAGTCCAGTGTTCTTGTTCCCTGGAAAGCAAAATGTGAAAAAATGATCTGGGTGCAGTGTTTTTCAGGCCCCCCTCCCTACCCCACCCCACCGGGGCTCTGACTGTCCGAATGTGGCCCCCTGGGGGAAACGAATTTCCAAGGAAGAATCACAAGGGTTTTCAAGAGCATTGCCACTTTCTAAAGAAAAAAATTTACAACTGTGTTATTTTCAGACTAAGAATATTGGGGGTGTGGAGAGGGCTGGAGAAATGGCTCTGCAGTTAGTACTTTCTGCTCTTCCTGGGGACCTTAGCATGGGTCTCAGGATTAACTTTCAGGAGACTCACAAGGACCTGTAACTCCCACTCCAGGGAACCTGACACCCTCCTCTGGCCTCTGCAGGCACACACACACACACACACACACACACACACACACACACACACTTGAGACTGGGTCTCTCTATTACGCAGTTCTGGCTGTCCTGGAACTCATTCTGTAAACCACGTTGGCCTTGAACTCCCAGAGATCTGCCTGCCTCTGCCTCCTGAGTGCTGGGATTAAAGGCCTATGCCACTACAGCAGGTTTAAAAGTAAAAATCTTAAAAAAAAAAACAAAAAAAACTTTTTCCAGAGGAAAAAAATGTGATAGAGCAGAGATGAGACAGGCAAGCACAGGGGAATCGTTTAGCCCCCTGGGACTCCACTTGCTTTGGGCTATGTACTCACCCCTATTCTAATTAGGCACTTGGAAGCCTGAGAACCCCACCTTCATATACTGCGTGTACACATCCCACTCCAAACAATATACCCAGCAACATGAGTGCCCAACCTGCACTGAGCTGTATACAGACCCTCTCTGAACAAGGTACCCAGTTAGCAACCCAGCACTTCCACCTGCATCAAGCTGCACCCCAACTCAAAACAATGGAACAAGTTTCTTCTCCCCTTAAGGAGAATCAAATTTGGACAGTTTCTATTCCAACACATTCCTGATACTTCCAGGCATGGAGGGTAGAGGGCCAGTCCAGACCTAACTGCTTTGGGGTGTGCAATAAGCATAAAGAACCTTGAACTTAAGCCCCTAGCGACTAAACTCTTCCTTCTCCTGAACTCTGTAAAAGAGAGCCTTCAACAGGCAGCTAGGAAAACGGCTTACTGGTTAGGAGTACTGACTGCTCTTCCAGAGGTTCAATCCCCATCACCTACATGGTGGCTTGAAATTGTCTGTCATTCCAGTTTCAGGAGGGGACCCAGGACCCTCTTCTGACCTCCTTGGGTACCAGGCACACACATGATACACAGACATACACGCAAGCAAAACACTCATAAAATGAATTAATTTTGAAAAAGATGTATTTGTGTGCCGTGTCATAAAAAGGAATCTACATGCACCCACTATCACTAGCTTAGCACACCCACCCACCCACACCCACACATCCCCCCACACACACACACTGTTAATGATGGGTTTGTTCTGAGTTAACCCCTCCCCACCCAGATGGCCCTGGAGGGATACAAGGTAAAACCAGCAGACTCCAACAGAAAGCGGTTCAAGTGCTTGAGTCCAAACATCCACAAAATGAGGGAAAAGTGCAGGGGATGATAGATAACAAGACGGGCACAAGACGTCACAGCCCTCAGAAGTGTGGATGAAAAGGAACAACTTCAAAAGGAATAGGGCCGTCCAGATGGCTTCGTAGACAAAGGTGCTTTGACCCCTGGTACCCTCATAAAGGTAGAAGAGAACCGACTCCACATAGTGATCCTCTGACCACCACACACATCCCCGGCATGCAAGTGCCCTGCCCCCTCATGCACATTCACACAACAGCAATAATGGTGATGATGATGATGAAAATAATAATAGCGATAATAAATTAAACAAAAGAAAATATATTTTTTTCTTTCGGTTTTTCAAGACAGGGTTTCTCTGTGTTGCAGCCCTAGATGTCCTGGAACTAGGCCTGTAGACCAAGTTGGCTTTGAACTCACAGAGATCCGCCTGCCTCTGCCTCCCGTGTTCTGAGATTAAAGGCGTGTGCCACCACTGCTTGGCTAAGAAAATGGGTTTTTAAAGTGTGGTTGACTGCCTTAAAAGAAGGGCAAAACTGAGCACCAGAATGATTGACCGCCATGGTTCCCTACCTTGTACCAATAAAATCTGCTGGCTGAGACTCTGCCCCCCCCCCCCCCAAAAATAAAAAGGAATGAAGATGACCCTGGAGAAATGGTTTAGCAGTTAAGAGTCCACACTGCTCCTGCAGAGAACGCAAGTTCAGCTCCCAGCACCTTGGTGCCCAGCACCCGAATCACACACAGTGTGGGGTGCTCTTAGGGTGGTGAGAAGGATGCCCGCACGCCTCTTCCCCTTGTGCCAGACCCTAGGGTTGGAGATGCTGATGCTCACTTAGGTGAATTAAATGTAACGGGTTTAACTGGGCTCCGGAGTACCAGGGGCCAGGTGGCAGCATTCGAAAGGTCAAAGGCAAGATGAGTGTAGTTATTATGGTAATAGTAATGGGCCGCACCAGCAAAGCAAGGTCTATAATGGCCTAATCGGTATGGCCCTGTGGCACCACTGGCTAACCAATCATGGTGTTTCCAGGAATAAAATAGATAAGAAACCTACTAAGGATTTTTGTTGTTGGTGGTGGTTTTGAGTGTTTTTGTTTGTGTGGGTGGTTTCTCTGTGTAGACTTGGCTATCCTGGAACTCACTCTGTAGACCAGGCTGGCCTCAAACTCAGAGAGATCTGCCTGCTTCTGCCTCCCAAGTGCTGGGATTAAAGGCGTGCACCACCGAGGCCAGCCATTAAAACCATTTTTAATTTATTTTGTTTCATATATATATATATATATATGAGGGTTTTGCCCACATATATGTGTGTGACACATGCATGCCTGGTGCCTGCAAAAGCCAGAAAACATTGGCTCCTCTGGAACTGGAGTTACAGGCAGCTGTGAGTTACCATGCAGGTCCTGGGAACTGAACCCAGGTCCTCTGCAAGAGCAGGCAGCGCTCTAACAGCTGAGCCATCCCTCCAGCCCCAAGCCTGTTTAATCTGTATAACAGGAAAACTCCAGAATCAATGAAATAAATTGGGTTGGAGCAATAGGGAACCCCAGCCCATCAAACAATTTCCAGACTTGAGTCACTTCAGAGACCCAGAAGTCCCCGAATGAAGGAAAGGCCATGTGTCTTGAGGAAGGAAGGACCTTGCTGAGATACCTAAGAGTTTTACTGTTAGCCTTTCTCCCATCCTTCCCCAGAGGAACATACAACATTTTACAAGGATAACTGTACATTAAAGAAAATGAGAGCCGGGCGGTGGTGGCACACACCTGTAGTCACGCACTTGGGAGGCAGAGGCAGGCAGATCTCAGTGAGTTCGAGGCCAGCCTGGTCTACAAAGGGAGTTCTAAGAACAGCCAGGAATCCAGGGATGTTACACAGAGCAAGCCTGTCTCGAAAAACAAAAAACAAAAAACAAAAAAGAAGAAGAAGAAGAAGAAGAAGAAGAAGAAGAAACAATCAGACTTTCTGGGGCTTATTGGATACTGGTTCTAAATTGACTCTGATTCTAGGAGACTCCAAGAAACACTGTGGCCCTCTGGTTAACATAGGGGCTTGTGGAGGTCAGAGAATTAATAGAGTGTTGGCTGAAGTCTGACAGTGAATCCAGTGGGTCCTCAAACTCATCCCGTGGTTATTTCCCCAGTTCCAGAATGTACAGTTGGGACAGATAAACTTAGAAGTTGGCAGAATCTGCACATTGGTTCTCTGACACTGGAGTGAGGGCTTTATGGGTGGAAAGGCCAACGGGAAGCCACAGGAGTTGCCTCTAGCCGGGAAAATAGTGAACCAAAGACAATATTGCATCCCAGAAGGAATTTCAGAAATGAATGCCAACATCAAAGACGCAGGGGTGGTGGTTCCCACCACATCTCCCCGTAACTCTCCTCGTTGGCCTGTGAAGAAGACAGATGGAGTGTGGTGACAGTTGACAAGGGATGGACTTGTGATGGCTAATTATGGTTGTCAACTGCGTCTGGAATCAACCAAAACACAAGCTGCTGGGCGCTCCTGTGAGGGATTTTTCTTGATGTGATCATCTGAAGCAGGAAGACCCATTCACAATGAGGGCAGCCCCGTCTGTTCGCAGCCCAGATAACAGGACATGGAGGAAGGAAACTGCCTTTTGCCTGCTCGCCCTCACTCTCGATGACAAGTTCATCTAACCTTCAGCTGAGGCATTCCTTTGCTGATATTAGAATCAGTTGATTCAGGATTCCGACATAGACGCTCCAGGCATCCTTCAGCACCACCAGGGTGGCACTGCTGAGGCAGGCAGCCTCGGGAGTGAGCAGCCACCGAATTCTCAGCTCTGCAGTGTAAGACCGTCTTTGTTGGACCACCTAGACAACACCGTGTAAGCCAATCTAACACATCCCATTTGAATATACATGTGTATATATTCACTCTCTCAGTTCTGTTCCTTCAGAGGGCTCTGACTAATGCAGAACTGAGGACAAATACAGGCTGAACAAACAGCTCTACCTCTACAGCATAAGCTCCAGGAAAGCTAGGACTACATAGAGAGACCATGTCTTGAAAATACAATTTTTTTCACCCTCAGACAAAACCGGATTGCAAGTCAAAAGTTCTAGCAGCTCTCATCTAGTGCATGGAAACTAACCAGACCACCGCGTTCAGCCATTTAAACGAACAGGTTCCTGTCGCCTCCCATCTAAATAGAGGTAACAACAGAATCTACTTCCCTGGGTTCGCCCCTCTTAATACGCGAGGTACAGGACCTTGCTCGGGGACACCCCTGCGCTCTGTGAAGCCGGAGGGAAATGCTACATGGTCCCAGCCCACTCCAGCGCCCCACCCGGCTCCCTTGCTGAGATGAGCCCCAGGCTGACACCCTGCCCGGAGAAGTGGAACAGGAAGGAGGTTCAAGGGCAGATCTTTCTAACAGAGACCCTGACTTCTCAAGAGGTCTGAGTGCGGGCCTGGAGGGATGGATGGGAGGGGGTTGCCAGGAGAATGGGAGGTGTGACTGAGGCAGGGTGAAGGGGTAGAGGGGTCCGGGAGAAGATGGAATAGTTTGGAATAGTTGCGGCGGGAAGAGGAGGGGACACGGGGGAGGGGTGGGGGAGGGGCGGGGCGGGTGGGTGGGGGGGGAATGGGTGCGGGGTGAGGGGGTAGGCTGCTGGAGCGTGCTGGGTGTAGTAGCTGGGCCTGTCGACCTGCCTTCTGTTTCCCTAGGTCCTTGCTTGCCTTGTCTGTTTCCTGGGTTGTAGCCGTCCTCTGCCTCAGTCTGACACATGCTTGGCCCAAACCGAGCCTCCTGATCCTGGCCTTTCGTTTTGTCGCCGCCCTAGGTTCAGTCTTCTAGCTGTGACTGTTTCTGCGCGCCCTTTTTGCGCCACGACTGAGATTCCTGCTCCATTTGCTCTGTTGCGTTTTCCCAGATGAGGAAACGTCTTCCTCTTGTCTTGGTCTTCTCATGCTAAAACCAGATGTCCATTTCTGGGCAGTGACTGTTGGCGATAAAAACTTCCCAGAGGGGTCAGGGCTTGGATCTGGGCTCCGAAAGTTGGCCTGGGGCCTGCCCGGGGCTATTCGGGATCCTGAGATAGAAGCACACACATCCAGGCCTCTCTGTGCAGGGACTCCCTAGGGAGGTGTGGGAAGGGACAGTCCACTTTCTGTGAGACTGAGGGATTCTTCCAGGCCCAGCACATTGTCCCTAGCTTGGTAGACTGCTTTCTTTCTTCAGAAGGGACCCTTGGTCTCGAAGACCGACCCTTTAAGGGTACCTTTCTGAGAATCAGTTGTTTTAAACCTCTCCCTCACCCCGACTCTAGTCTCATCTCCCTTGCTCCAGAAAGCTGGTTCAGTCTAAGGAAGCTGGCTTCCTTCTTTTTTTATCAATCCCTGACGCTCAGCCTCAGGAAGCTCCGTCTGGCCTGTAGACATTGCCTCATTCCTGGCTCTAAGCAAGTTTGAGGATTGGTACAAAGAAAATTAAAGTCAGTAAGCCCGGGTCCTGGCTTGTTACCCTCTTCCCCAGGATCTCAGAGGTTCTACTTTTCCTTCTTTTAAGACTGGGTGACATCCCCTCTCCCACATAAATTCAGTGACAATGATTTCAAACAGCTTAAAACACACTGCTGTCAGGAAGTGGCCTTTCATCGCTGGCGTTTGTCTCCTTCTCCAGAAGGTGCCCATGCCACACTTCTGTGTAAGCGTCCACATTTTATTAAAAAAAAAAAAATAGTGATCTATGGGGCTGGAGAAATGGCTCAGAGTTTAAGAGCACTGGCTGCTCTTCTGGAGGACCTTGGTTTGATTCCCAGCACCCACACAGCGGCTCACAACTGTCTGTGACTCCACTTTTAGGGGATCTGCTGCATGCAAGTGGTGCACAGATATGCAGACAAACCCCCCATACGAAAAAAGTAAAATCGAAAATGGAATGAAGAAACTATGTGAAGCTGGGCATGGTGGTGCATAACTTTAATTCCAGCATTCAGGACACAGAGGCAGGGGGATCTCTGCGAGTTCGAGGGCAGCCTGTTTCCAGGACAGCCAGGGCTGTTACACATAGAAACCCTGTCTCAGGGCTGGAGAGATGGCTCAGTGGTTAGGAGCACTGGCTGCTCTTCCAAAGGACCCAGGTTCAATTCCCAGCACCCACATGGCAGTTCACAACTGTCTATAACTCCTCTTCCCGGGGATTCAACACTCTCACACAGATATACATGCAGGCAAAACACCAATGTCCATAAAATACAAATAAATAAATTAAAAAAAAAAAAAGAAACCCTGCCTCAAAACAATGACAACAAAAACCCACAAAAACAAAACAAAAAAAAAAACCTATGTGAAAATAACTTTAAATAAAAGAAACATTTACAAAAAGCTACAAATGAAGCATAATAGGAGAGAGCCAGACTGAAGCCAGCTTGAGGAGTTTGTATTTTGGGGGTGGGGGTGCTGAGTTATGAGTTTCCCAGAGGTCTAGCAAGCTGTGCAAGACAGCCCTGGGAAAGAGGGAGAGATTTTCTTTGCTTGTAACTGGAAAAGCTTTTGAAGCCTGAGTCCAGCGTGGGCTTTGCGGAAGTCTCGATTCTAGTTTCAGTTCCTCTCCCCTGATCTGTTTTGGTTTTTTTTTTAAAGACTTGTTTATTTTTACGTGTGTGTGAGTGTTTTGCCTGCCTGTTTGTGTATGCACCTCGTGCTCTGGGGCCCTCGGAGACTGAAAGAGAGTGTCAGAAAACCTGGAACTAGAGTTGCAGACAGTGTGACCTTCCACAGGAGGGCTGGGAAGCAAACCTTCCAGCTTAGCAAGTGCTCTTACCCATCTCTCCAGGCCCAGGACTTAAAACAACATGAAACAGATAAAACTGACACACAGCACATTAGCGTAAAGTGTATGATTCACAGAGTCACGCTGCCAAGATCACAACCACAGAGCATCCGGGCCTAGGAATGTGGCCTTCGTGGTAGATTCCTTGCCTGTCATGTGGGAGGCACTGTGTTTAGTCTCCAGCACTGGAAAAAAACAATAACAAGAGTTTTGTAATCTGTGATATTTTAATTGGCATTTTTTTTCTCATTTAGCCTAATTTTTGGGGGTGACGGGGGTGTTTTGAGACAGGGTTTCACTGTGTAGCCCTGGCTGTCCTGGAACTCGCTCTGTAGACCAGACTGGCCTCGAACTCACAGAGATCCACCTGCCTCTGCCTCCTGAGTGCTGGGATTAAAGGCATGCGCCACCATTGTCTGTCACCATTTAGCCATTTAGCCTAGTTTTTGTTTATTACATGTTGTAAAATGTATTGGTACTTCGTTCATTTTTTTTTTTTTTAATGGCTAAATATCATTCAGCTGTGTGGCTATCACGTTTTATGCACTCACTCACCATTTGTGGACATTTGGGCTGTTTTCGTCAGTGGTAGGGTAGCAGAAGACACAGAGATGCAGACCATTCTCCTGCCTCAGCAGCCCAAAGACTTCCCTTTCAGAGACCTCCGCTCCGTGAAACCGGATCCTTGATTTCACCACAGAAAATAATTTCAGGACAAGATAACATGAAGCAAGAGTTAGAGTTCACTGAAGTTTTTAGTTGGTTTTTTTTATCTGTTTGTTTTTTGGGGACAGGGTCTCACGTGTAGCCCTGGCTGGCCTGTAACTCTCTATGTAGACCAGGCTGGTCTTGAACTCACAGAGATCTACCTGCCCTCTGGCCTCCAGAGTGCTAGCATTAAAGGTATATGCTACTACAACTGGCTAAAAAAGACTTCTTAAATATAGATTTAAATGCAGTTGTTAATAGAAAGAGAGGAACTCGTGGAGAGAATTATACACACCCCGAAGAATAGGGAAGGGCTTCCCAAAGGAGAGTCACACTTAAGTGTCTTAGCACGTATATAATAGGATTTTGGAGGCTTTTGGGATGATGTTGATTAACTGGTTTCTAAAGGATCCCCCTCCTTGATCTCTTCTCCCCTTTTCTTTTTTCCTTTTTCGGTTTTGTTGAGACAGCATTTCTCTGTATATCCCTGGCTGTCTTGTAACTCTCTCTGTAGAATAGGCTGGCCTCGAACTCAGAGATCAGACTGCTTCTGCCTCCTGAGTGCTAATTCATGGCATGCGCCAGAACTGTCTGGCTTTTTTCCCCTTTTCAGTAAGTGAGATTACAGAGTGGCTACAGAGGAGCCTTGGATACAATTGCAATCTGATAAGACAGTATCGTGGGCCCTAAGGGTGCACAGGGAATTATGACAGGACCATTAATACAAATGAGGCTTCTTGTGAAATTCCTAGCAAATTACATGTTTACGGCTGGGAAGGAAGAAAGGCCATATAACTTGGCCTTAAGCATAAGTCATTGCTATTTTAAAATTCTCATTTGAAATATCCCTATATAAGAGAAATATTATTTCATGCTGAGTATGGTGGCACATGCCTTTAATCCTAGCACCCAGGAGGTAGAGGTAAGTGGATATCTGTGGGTTCAAGGGCAGCCTGATCTGCAAGTTCCAGGCCAGCCAGGGTTACATTGAGAAATCCTGCCTTTACAAAACAAAACAAACAAACAAAAAACTCTATTTTGGCAACCCTTAGAGCAAATGTTGTTACTTTTTTTTTTTTGGTTTTTCGAGACAGGGTTTCTCTGTGTA
>CABHPQ010166002.1:0-35131 GCA_902168405.1 Peromyscus aztecus
CTTTACATTAATACTAATCCACAATTTCAATTCAACACAACTGAGCTGATAGTCGCTTAAAGACCTTTTGACACTCCTCAACAATAAATATACATTTTATAAATACTAAAAGGATATTTTAGTGAGATTTGCATATCAGTGAACAAAAATAAGGAAAGATATCAACAATAATCTAAGCTAGAAGTTTCACGTCAGTATCAGAATTCAAAGTTTAAATTCAGTACATACCATAGATTTTGAACTGAACTCTACAGTGTCTCTATTGCCAAGGTTCTGTTGTACTTCTAAAATGACCTTTTTAAATTTTGGTTGTTGCTTTTGCTTCTTGTTTGCAGAGCTGGTGATATGTCTCTCATTTTAGCATCTTCTTTCCTTTTCACATTCTTTGAACAATAGAGCATTATTGGGACATGATTAATGTTTATGGCTAAGAATGAGTTCATTTTCAGTGTTAATAAAAGAAAAATTAATCTATTTTTTTAAATCATTCTTCTCTCATGTAATACCTCGTGACCACAGTTTCCCCTCCTTCTACTTCCCCCAGTTCTACCCACCCCCATCTCCCCTCTCCTGCAGATCCACTCCTCCTTTTTCCCTTCGGAAAAGAGCTTGCTGGGCCCTTAAAGCCTAGGCTACAATCCAATACACAAGTTAAGCTTTTAAATGCACCTTCCTTTCTAAATTAGAACTGTTTGTCCCTGCTGTCAGAACCATGGGTCTCCTTTTCTAAGCTTCATCTTATTTTCTAATGTTCCTTAATCACATTAAAGTTGACTAATGTTAATGTAATATAAAAATTTTAATTTTGAAAAAATATATGAGTTCTAAGATTTCAAAACATTTAAAAAGACACACTTTATTCCACATGTATTCTTCTTTATAAATTTAATATATATGCCACACAATCACGATATTGGCAAGAATAAAATTAGACATTTATATCATATCATATATAAAAATAATAAATATAATGCATATAAATATGTATTTTAAATTTAGGGCTCTGCCATAGGGGATGGGTGAGTGATGATTTTTTAACAAATATCTATAAAGTTATAAAAATGTCAAAGAAAGAACTAATGTATTTGATTTCACATGAGCACACATATAAAAATGTGTGGTTACATACATATCCTGTGGATTAAGTTTTCAGTTTTGTTCTAATTACAAATTAGTAAATTATAATTTAACTTATTTATAAGGTAAAACACAACAGATGCTATGCTTCATAATCAGATAAGTTAAACACTTAGCTCATATATATATATATATATATTATATGTGTGTGTACATACATTTGATGAGTTAATGTAATGTTTTATATATATATTATATATTTGATGAGTACATTTAAAATTTCTCCCTCAGTAGCACTTATCAGACGTACTATGCTGATAAGCAGGTCTAAACAGATCTTTATTGCCTTGGCCAAATTTTCTGTTCCGCTGTCTGATAACCTCTATCACTGAATTCCCTTCTCTCTGAGTATTTAGATTCTTCTCAGAGAAGTGAGATAATAGAGATTAATTATTGTAATATTGCAAGTATATATGTCTATGTGCAGGTATGTACACATGAATGCAACTACCCAAGGAGTAAAGAAGATGGTATTAGATCCCCTTGGCCCAGAATTACAAGCAGTTTTGTGCTTCAAAATCTCTGGGCTAAGAACCAAACTCAGGCCCATGTCTCTAGTACCTGATATACTAATTTAAAAGTGTCTGGGTATTAGCTCAGAAGTGCAGTTTCCAGAACATTTGTTAAGGAACTCCAAAATGAGGACTAGTACTAGACATGTCAGTGCTTGCATGTAATTCAAGCATTTGGGGGTTAGTCATTAAGGTTATGGGTATGAAGACCACCTGGGCTGCAGTAGAATTCCTCTCACATTAAAATAAGAACACAAACAGGAAACAGGGAGCAAAACACAAAATAACGCAATCTTTAGCAAAGCAATCACAGCCATGTGTACTCTAGCACCCAAATTCATACATTATTACAAAGCTATAATAATTAAAATGGCATGGTATTTATATAAAAATTGACACATGAAACCATAGGAAAGACTAGAGGAGCAGAAGAAAACCCTTGTAATCTTGTTTCATAGCTTTTGTAGAAAGTTAACAAAAGAACAATCGAAAAAACATGATCATTTCAATATGATAATTGGGAGAACTACATATTGTTGGGCCAGAGAATAAAATTAGACATTTATATCATATCATATAAAATTAAATCAGATTATATGAAGAAGGGAGAGTAGATTAGAATTGAATCATGTCTTTAAACCCTCAAAACCTACCCCTGGTGGCAAAATTCTCCCCCCCCCCAAAAAAATCTACATCTCCTAAAACTCCCAATCAGCACCACCAATAGGAGATAAGTATTCAAATACAGATGCTTCCAGGGGAAATTACCATTCAAACCAACATAGGACCCATTGGTATACTGAACACAGAGTTTGCAACATAGTTGCACAGTCAAAAATCATTCATGTTGATGCCATAGATATATAAAAACAAAAGATCACCTTTTTAATAAACTGGTAGATAAACTGGATGTCCATATGCACAAGAAACTAATCAGACAATTATCTCATTTCATTTATACATATCAACTTAAAATGAACAAAAGACTTAAATTTACAGCCTGAAACTACAAAATCATAATAAGAAAAAGTAAAGGAAAAGTTTTTAACAATGATATTGGTAAAGACTTTTACATACAATCCCAAAAGCATAAGCAACAAAGGACCAACAGACAAACTGGATAGTTATCATACTAAAAATATTATGTACCACTAAGGAGAATAAAAAGAGAATAAATCAATAAGCTAATGGCTTGAGAGAAAATGTCTGAAGACTACAGTTTCACTACAAAGCATATAAAAGACTAAAACAACTCATTAATATCAAAACATATAATGCAGTTTAACAATGAGACAAGACCCTCAATAGACATGTCAACAGAAAGCATTCAAATTGGCAACCTGTGTGTAAGTTTTCAACATCACTAATTTCCTAAGAAATGCAAATTTAAAGGACCATGAGACATCACATCACACTGTATTCGGATGCAATGTAAACATACAGTAAGTGGTAGAAAGTACTGCACAGGAGTTAGTTGAAGGGGAGCCCCTGTGCACTCTTGAAGGGGGATGTAAGTTAGCGCAGTCCCTATGCAGTACTTGGGAGGTTTCCCCACAAATAGACAGAGCTTCCATGTGATCCAGCCATTCCACTGGATAATTATACCAAAGAAAGAAATTCAGCCTATTCAAGTGCTCTCTGCACTTCCATGTTCACTGTAGCACGATTCTCAAGACAAATATAGACTCGACTCAATAAAAATTTGCATCAGAGGACCACCGGACAAAGGAAAAATGCAATACTCTTCAGACCTAGAAGTTTTGAGGACAACAGAGGACTCTAGAATTTTGGGGACAACATCAATGAATGTGAGACATTTAATTATTAAATGAAATTAGCCAAGTACGAACCATCACATATTTTATAATCTCACTCAAGAATGGAATCTAAAAACTCTGGAACAGAGAGTACTGTAGTAGTGGCTGAAAGCCAGGAGAATTCCCTTTGGTGTTAAATTATCTCACACATTGTGGCTGCTAAAAACTGGGGCTAAGGATAGCTCTTGTAAAGAAGGGCTATTATAGTTAACAACAATGCTTTTTTGGCTTTAAAATTGCTGAGAATATACATTTTTTTTAAATTTTCTTATCATACAAAACTAATAACAATGTGAGGTAACATATGTATTTAAATAGATTAAAGAATGTCCTTAGGTATAAATATATCAAAACTTCATGCTATGTGCCATGTACATAAAATGTCTACTTATCAATTAAAATATATCAATTTGTCTCATAAAACTAAAAAGATTGTAGATGAATATGGGAATAATTTTAATGACTTCACTTCTATAATGACTGTTCATATGAAAAAACAAAGACCCTAGGAAAATAAGAATTCATAAAGTGGATTCATTAAAGTTAAACTATTTGGCTTTGCAAAGGGCAATGCCAAGAGGACACAAAAACTAAATCACAGTCTGGGAAAATATTTGCAAAAATGTATATGTGATTAAAAAGAAGACTGATATAAAACATCCTTTAAACTCTCAGAAAAGAAGTGAACAATCTGATCATAAAGAGATAGATCTTAAGAGATATATCAGCAATAAACCTATTTGCTGAGGTCACATAGTTTTGAACACAAAAAAGCATGTGTAAAATCTTCCAAAGAATACATGATGAGAAAATCTAAGCTGGAACAAGGAAATGCCACTCCATACTGATTTAAGTAACAAAATACAATACACTGACAACTGTGAATAAAGACAATGTGGTGATGCAAAATGCCATGAGTACAACATGTCATAGGCACTTTGGACGTTTGGTAATCTCTATGTAAGCACATTGCTGTATATATATGCATATGGAGGTATATGTTGACCTGCACAAATAAATCTTCACAGAAAAGTTTGCATACAGATATATTTGCTGCATTAGGAACTACCAAATCTCAGAAAGAGCCAAGGCCTTGTTAAGCAGTTGTTAGATAATCTATTCTTGTTGAGATATATTATTATTTTTCAGTGTAAAGTGAAATATGCTATCAAGCCATGAAGGAAAGACATGGAAGAAACATAAAGGTCTGTCACTGAGTGAAAGCCTTTACCTGTCTGTAAAGGCTGTAAGATGCATGATTGTTACTCTAAAGCAGTTCTGAGAAGCCAAAACTAATGAGATAATATTGATGGTTGTCAAAGGACAGGGTGGAAGGTAGAATGAATGGATGGAACACCGTGTTTGTACAACAACCTCTGTACTCACAGAAACTGACAGAATACATAGAATATACATTGTACATTATACTGACAGTTCAAATGAAAACTATAAATGTTGATAGCAATGATCTCTTAGTGAGGCTTCGTGAATTTTAACAAAAATACCATTCTGAAGGGAGATGTTAGAAATATGGGAATCAATGCGTGTCCAACTGGCTGGAAGGCTCCAAGAAACATTTGTACTTTCTGCTAAGTTTTGCTGTCCACATAAAACTCACAGAATTAACCCATTAAAATGAACTGAGAAAGACAATTTGGAAGGCATTGACAATACGAAGTCTAGTGAATTGCCTTCTGGATGTAGAGTAAGTGTGTAAGCTACTGTCACACGATGAGGTATCGTGAAATATAGAACTAAAGCAATGTTCCAAATGCATGAAGGAGAAAAGCAATAATGGTGCCACATGAAGACATTGAAATTGTTCCTGAGCAGATCAAATTAAAGGCCTTATAAGTTAGAGGAAAAGTTTCTGCAAAATGTAACATTAAAAGTTGGCAAGCCTTGGGTCAATATAGAAATATGGTGGTGGTGTGGTTTGATTATGGGATTTCTCTCATAGGCTTATGCACTTGAACACTGGGTCCTCTGCTGGTAGTCAAAATCTGAAGGCTGTACATATAACCTTGAAGTATTATTGAAGGAAGTGGGTAATCGGGATAAGTAACTTGAAGTTCCATAGCCCAGCCCAACTTCTTTTCCTTGTCTGCTTTCTCACTACAGACTCAGTGACATCAGCCACTTCACACTTCTGCCAGTCATGATGAACTGTGCTTTTAAACCATGGGACAAAATGAACACTTTTCCCGTTGCTTTGTAAAATGTTTTCTCACAGTAACAAGAAAGGTAATGGATACAGGTGGTTTCTGCCTGGAGAATGGGATGTGGAGTGCTATTGACAGACAAACCAAAGGACTTTACCTGTGTTTAGAAGACTTTGAGGTCTTCAAGTAAAATATAATGCCTGATTGAACTGTGAGTGTGGAAACATCAGAACTGTAGATGTAGAACTGACTAATTTAAATAATCTGGTGATAGTGCAGGACTTAGAATGAAGGAAACAAGGACTGACTTACCAGCTTCAGAAGGGGCCCTGGTTTAGGATTGCAGCATCAAGATTTGGGAAGCAATAGTCTCTGGTGGGGATATCAAGTTTCGTTTGTAGTCCTTTTGGTTTGAAGATGCCTGGCAACAATCAATAGGCTATCTTAAATATTTTCATTTATGACTTTGGAAATGAATGAAGGCAGTATTGGATTAAAACATAGGATTAACTGATTTATAAAGCTACAAGAGTAGATGTAGTAACAGAAATGATGTGAGTGGAGAAGTAAAGGCAAAAAGTAAAGGCATTAGGACACAGTCACCTAGCTGCTGAATTTGACTACATGGAGAGTTTTGATTACCTTTTTGCAGCCTTAAAAGGAGAGATAGAACTGTTTCTTCTATTAGAAAATGTGATTGGAACTTTAAAAAAAGTCACAATCTCTCCAATACCAAACATTTCCATTTTACCTAACCTTTTCATGGTTATTTAAAAATAATCCATTTGTTTGATGATAGCCATGTATTTCTTATAATTTGAAGATTTAAATATCATAAAATAAAAATTTAAAATAAAAGTTACAAAGTATAAGAACATAAAGTATCAACTTTAACTTAGCAGTTAGGTAAATTATTTTAAATTCAATTTGGATTAAAATAAGATAAAACTAACTTACCAAGAATGTTCATCAGGGATTATAAGTGTCTCAATCTTGTGGTCACTTTAAACTCAGATGGCCCTGTAAACTCAAGGTTTTCTTTCTCTTCTCCCTACAATGATGGTCCTTTTTCCTCTTATCTTTTCTTACATCTTTCCCTTCCTGTCTTCCTTACTCCTTTCCCTCACTTCCTTCTCTGTGTTTTCTTCCTAAAGCCATCTTGGATATTTATTCAATTCAAACTCTATTTTCTAACATTGCTTTGATTCTCTTGGCCATTGTGCTCCTTTAAGTGTACAAGCTCAGCTTCATGTCATCAAATCTAGAGAAGTATCAAGCCTTCTTGGAGTTTCCTTTTTTTTTTTTAATTTTCAGAGTCCTTGCTGAACATTGGTATTTTTTGTTGTTTCTCTATTATTATTTTCTGCATTATTCTTATTTGCATATTCTTTGTTCTCTCTAGTGATTTTACTTCTAAAACTCCATAGCTACAATTTTAGAAGAGGCATCTTTCACATCGTTCAATTAATCCTATGTACTTTTTTAATGCCATGACTATATTTTCATTTCATCTTGTGTTTTTTCTTCTCTTTAAAAATTATTTGATTAATTTGCTGCACACTACTTTTATCTCATGAGCTCGTTTTAAGACTACTGAAGTGGGTTCACTGAATATACTTTGGAGTTCTTCCTTCAGTTTGAGTTCTCATCCAAGACCTACTTTGCCTTCTTCTCTTTCTTTGCCTTCTTTTCATCCTTCTTTGATTCGGAGGAATCAGCTGCAGAGTCTTTCTTGCCTTTCTTGTCTTTCTTGTCTTTCTTCTTGTCTTTCTTAGCATCCTCTTTTGAGTCTCCCTCTGCCTTCTTCTCCTTTTTACCTTCCTTCTTCTTGGCCAGGTCTTTCTTGCTATCTTTCTTTGAAACTCCTTTATCAGTGTCAGAATCTGCAGAATCTTTAATCTTTGAAGACTTTACAACAACCTTGCTTACTTTCTTTTCAGCAGCCTTGTCAGGTTCTGAATTTGCAGGTGTACCTTTTGAATCCTTCGGCTCCTTTTTACCTTTTTTGGCCTCTTTTTTCCCACCAGCCTTTTCACCTTCGGATTCTGAGGCTATACCTTTCTCCTTTGGTCCCTTTTTTCCTTTTTTGGCTTCTTTCTTCCCAGCAGCCTTTTCACCTTCGGATTCTGAAGCTGAGCTTTTATCCTTCGGTTCCTTTTTATCTTTTTTGGCTTCTTTCTTCCCAGCAGCCTTTTCACCTTCAGATTCTGAGGCTATACCTTTCTCCTTTGGTCCCTTTTTTCCTTTTTTGGATTCTTGCTTCCCAGCAGCCTTTTCACCTTCAGATTCTGAAACTGAGCTTTTATCCTTCGGTTCCTTTTTTCCTTTTTTGGATTCTTTCTTCCCAGCAGCCTTTTCCCCTTCGGATTCTGAAGCTGACCCCTTGTCCTTCCGGGAATCCTTTAAACTTTTCTTGGCCACTGGTTTGGGGCTTTCTTCCTTGACGATCTTCAACACTATCTTCTCCTTTGATTCAGATTCACCTTTTTTCACTTTCTCTTCTTTCTTTGGTTTTTCTGAAGGCAAAGGCAAAGTTAGGGCTGCTTCTTTAGACTCTTTCTTGCCAGAATGAGGTCGTTTCAGTGGAAGGCCCTTCCTTGCAGCTAAATAAACGGACGGTCTCTCGGGAATTCTCATCAGCGAACGGTGCATCCACAATGGTGGTCTGTGAATTGCTAAATTTTGTTCATCGATTACCTCAATATTGGAAATAATAATAAGGAAAAAACATGTTATATAGCCTTTAATAGTAACATACCACATACATATTTTAATTTTAACTGGAAATACTTTTTTTAATATTTTCAAAATATTTTTAGAAAAACTGTCGATTAATTGTGGATTTTAAAGTCTATTCCAATTTGAACTTGATTAAAATTTAAAGTAATGGGCAATTATGTCCCTACTTGTAGTCTACTTCCAATTTACAGGGACGGCAATTTTTCTTTAAGATTTAACATTAAAATTTGATAGAGACCTCCATTGGTGCATAACACGTTAGGATCTCTCTTCATTATTAAGAGAGGCTAAAAAAGAACCTATTGTGAGAGTGTATAGCTAGTGAAGCTTTCACTGCTATTCATACTAACTGTGAATTAAAGTATCTTGACATCTTTTTGCTCTGTAAACAATATGTTGCAGGTAGGAGTATTGAGTGAAGTGTTAGCATAAAATAATCTACGATCAATATTAAAATTGGGGTAGCAATTATATAAAATATGTCCATCATGACAAGACTCATATTAGCCCTTACCCTCACAGCACATTTAACAATTTATTACTTTACAAGATCATTGTTACTAAGTAGCTATTATTAATATATACATGATATTTTCATATACTCACAGGAGCTGTATTGTTGCTTAATTGGGAAGGTAGTGATCTCCGTTTCTTTCCTGGCCTTGGTGGTTTGGGAAATGCCAGGGAAAAGTATTGCTGATTCCATGATTTTTTGCTTAATTCACTGACTAAAATAAGAAAGATAACATATGCTTTGCTATAAATGGAATTTTGTCTGAACTGAAATGGCCATGAGTATGATATATACCATACAAATAAATAAATAAATGAGGCAAATTACAGCTTCATTTATTTGATAGTTTGAATTTTTTGGTGATCTAAGTGGGAAACTTTGACTTTCTACACTGACCAATTTTAGAAATAAATATTTTGACTGGTAGCTATATAAAGTAGTCATAGTGAAATCAGTGCTGTCCATAGCATAAAGGAGGAAAAAGAGTATTACTTCTCCCTTTTTAGTATTTCTGTGTCTTCCACTTCAGATTTTTCCATATGTTCTTTTATTTAATATAATTCTGCTCAGAACAGAAAGATAATGTGGTTCTGTAGTTACCAAAGAACTTAGCACACTGCTTAACATAAAATATGCAGAAGATATGTGCTTGAATTTACATACTGAGACTTAAAATCCTATCAGTTAATATTCAGTTTCTCAGCTATAAGAGGACATGTATTATACTCTAGAGATAGGCGGTTATGGAAGATTGGTTTAATAAAGGAAAAATGATAAACAAATACAAAATGGGACTAAGAGAGTAATATTACCAGAAACAGCAATAGAAATGATTAAGGCTGTTCCAGTTACAACTGAGGTCAATGAGAAATAACATCACTATATTAGTGCATATGAAATATTGCAAATTTTAGAGAAACAACTTTCTACTTTCCAAGGGACAACATTAGGATCAATGTTCAAATGTGCAGAATGAAAGTTATATTGAAGTTTAATTGAAGAGAGAAAACAAGCTGGTACTAAAAGTTATTCAATATTAAACAGATTTTCCTTGTCTAGTATTGACACTAGCTAAATATAAACAATCAGGAATACAGTAAAATGTTCTTGATTAAAAGTATTTATTCATTGTTTTTCATATTCAAGACCACTGTGTTATATTATTTCTAAAATAAAAGCATTCCAGAAAATTTAAAACCATTCTTATACAACATATACCTATGTAAAATATGTTCCCTGTCCCCATGAGAAAAGTTCTTTGGCAATATAGCCATAGAAGTTTTTATGACTTTAAATTGAAGATAATAAACACATGTCTAAAATTAATCAGCCAAAGCTAGTAGGAGTAACCAACCAATGTCTGATTTAACTTAAGGCCCAGTTCACAAGATGAAATCCATACCCAACACTGCTTGGTGACAAAGAACCAGAGACTAGACAGCCCAAAGATCTAGGGTAAAACCAAATACTACTGTTCTTAAAAAAAAAAAAAAAAAAAAAAGAAAAAGAAAAAAAGAAGCAGTGATAAAATGACTCCTAATGATATTCTGCTATACTCATGGATCAGTGTCTTCTTCACCCATCATCAGAGAAGCTTCCTCCTACAGCAGAAGGGAACAAATACAAAGAGCCACAGACCACAGACAGACATTAGGCAGAGAAAGGGAGATCCTGTGAAAACACAGCTCTAAATGGGATGTCCGTATCAAATTCCTCTCCTCAGGGCTCATGAAACCCATAGGAGAGGAGTGGGAAAAGTATGAGTCAGAAGGAATGGAGGACACCAAGAGATCAAGTACATCTAAATCAACTTCCCAAAGGCCGTGTGAATTCACAAACACAAAAGCGGCATTTCCAAGACCTTTGCAGGTCTGAGTCAGGTCCTCGGCTATACATTACGACTTTCAGTTTAGAGGTTTTATGGGACTCCTGAGTGTGTGAATGAGTAGGTCTCTGACTCTTGAACCTTCTTTTGGGCTTTATTCTTTCTGTTGGTTTGCCTTATCCAACGTGGATGGATGGTGTTTGTTTTGTTACTATATTTTATGTTGTTAAGTCTTGTATTTATCTCTTAGAAGCCCATTCTTTTCTAATGAGAGACAAAAGAGGAGTAAATCCTGATGGGGGAGGAGGTGGGAGGAACAAGGAGAAGCAGAGGAAAGGAAAACTGTAATCAGCAAAAGCAAAAAGAATCTTTTTTCAATAAAAAGGAAAAAAATTGATCATTCATTTAAAAAATAAATATTGAACTCCATCTTACCTGGAATATAATTATCGTATGGTCCATATGTTACTTTTAGGCTATTAAAATAAAATAGAAAATTTCAAATTGTTTTATACAAATATCATATATCTAATGATCATTATTGTATGTAAAAAACACCACCAACTAGACAATTACTGAATTATTAGTATTTATTATTATTATTATTATTATTATTATTATTATTATTATGTAAGCCAATTTCATCTACAGGACAGTAGGGATAAGTGAACAGTATTCCAAATTTAACAAGACTAAGCTAGGATAGAGTAGAATATACATTTGTGTTTGTAAGGGAGTGAGATATATACACACTTACAAGCCCACCTTTTAGTCACATCTAAATTTTAGAGTTTTTTAAAATTAATTTGTAAGACACTGATCAAGTTGTTTTTCTAAGTCATAGCACAAATTCTCTTAGAATTGGCTTTTAGCTAAGATACTACTTTCTAACCCATGTTTAACTAAAGTAAGTACTCAATATCTTCTCAAAATTTAACCAAATCTAGGTCATTAAATGGTATATGTGTGTGTATGCATGTATATGTCACGATTGTCAGGGTACAATCTAAGTATTTATGTAGAATTTCATTATGTAGATAATCTATGAAAATATAACAAATTAACAAATTATGTTGTAAACAGATTTCCATTAATAACTTCTAATCTGTTTTTTTTTTTAATTATAGGGAAACCTTTGTTAGCAGGAAGAAACATTTTAACTAATTTTTGTTTTAAACAAAGACCAGCAGTAATAGGCCTTAGTACTATTGTCCCATATTGTTCTACTATGTAACAAATGGGTATCAATCGTGGATCTGACTGAATCTGAGCATGAATTACATACCCAAGTTATGTAGTTTCTCAGTTTAGAATTTATTGGTTACATATGTAAGTGTATATGATGTATGTATGTATGCATGTTTGTATTATGTGCAGGTACATGTCTGTGTTGATGTGTGTGTGTGTGTGTGTGTGTGTGTGTGTGTGTGTGTGTGTGTACATACTAGAAGGGCAAACTTAATGATTCTTTTCAATATGTATTGAAGCATGGTACCTCGATTGAGCCTACAGTTCACAGATTCAGCTAGTCTAACCAGCTTGCTCTGGTGATCCTCTCTGTGTCTTTTATGCACTGGAATAATAGGCAGGCATCCGTGCACTAATGGCTGTTACCTGGATGCCGGTTAGACTCTTGCTCATGCATTGAACCACCTCTTGAGCTCCCATATTTTACTTATTTTGATGACATATAAAGTTAAGAATTAATGTTCACTCTTTGTCTCAATGGTAGAACAATTTTCTGGTGGATGAATATAGAGAACTCAGTCATTTTGATTGTTCTGATCTTATGTTAACCAAGACTTTTTTAAAAAAAGTTAAGAATTAAATGCAAAATGATAAGTTTCAAAATGATGGAATATTAAAATAGTTTGTGAAATAGAACCTGCAGTTTTAATATCTTATTAACAAAATAATTATTTAAAATCAAGATTTTGAATCTTTGTATAAACAAAGTATAAAGAAAAAAGATGGGAGAAAATATAGTTTGAATGATCCTTTATGTCAATATTAATATTCTCCAAACTGTCAAGATTATTATTAAAATTTGTAGTACAGAAAAACACTCATTACTAAACAGATCTACAATATGTTCAATTTCAACATATTCTACTAAAAAAATTAAATTACAGACCAAATAATATTATAACTGAGGTTTATACTCAACAATATGATTTAGTTAAAAAGAAAACCAATTAGCACACTCATCCTAAATGAAAATAATAAATAAACATAATTTGATCAAATCAGTGTATGTAAAACAAATAATCAAAATAATAATATCCGTTTTTATTTCATTCATTTATTGGAAGAAAATGGAATTAGAAAATGCCTTCCAAATTTCAGTAAAATATGTCTAGAAACTATATGCTGTTAACAGTAAAATCAGTAATTTAAGACTGTTTTTCTACCATAATCTAAAGACAAAATGCTCACTCCCATGAACATTGTGGTTAGTATCCATTCCATGCCCTAAGGCAATAGAACCATGGAGACTGGGAAGAGGAAGTCAATATATCTCTATTCATAGGGGAGTGAGTGGGTAAATAAAGTAGCTAATGGAATCCACAAAAGCTATGCATTGTTAAATGAGTGTACTAAGGTTATAGATTTCAGTTGTTTGATTGTGTGATGGTAAATTTTAATTGCTGATTTGTTACAATATAGAATAACTGGGTGGGGGAAGGGTCTCTAAGAATGTTTGTGAGGGATTGTCTTAATTACAAATAGCTAATACATAATAACAAATAGCAGGCATGCATGAGTCCATTGCTCTCTACTGTAAACTCTGGTTGAAATACAATGAATTATCTCAAGCTCTTGTCACTGTTATTTTCTGACATGATAGATTGTAACCTAAAACTATGGGATAAGTCAACCTTTTCTTACTTGAATTGCTTTTGCCAAGTGTTTTCATCATGGAACCAAACATGAAACTAAGACAAATTTCATAAATTATACTTCCACATACTCAAAACTGTGAATTATTGATCAAAGACATTAAACCAACACTTGGAGAAATAAAGTTAACAGTTAAAATGAATATAAACAACATAATAGAACAAATGTCTTAGATATCTACAGAGTACTCATCTAACAAACACACTATCCACTCATTTCAGTAGAATAGTCTCTAGGATAAATTAGAATAGAAAAATATATTTCAACACATTGAAACAGCATTGAAATCTTTCAGAGTATCTTTTCTTAGTATATTGAAATAAAACTAGAAGTCAATTAGAAAATACTTGAAAACATTAAGATAATTCAAATCCAAGGACATTAAAGGAATTATTCTTTGATTTCAGATTTTCTATACTTTCTGGTTTATTTTTATTTTCTTTATTAAATTAACATACAGAATAACAAATTTCCTTGTGGTATTTTCACACGTACTTAGATTTAGTTGATACTGTCCCCCAATTCTCTCTCTCTCTCTCTCTCTCTCTCTCTCTCTCTCTCTCTCTCTCTCTCTCTTTGTCACACACACACACACACACACACACACACACACACACACATATACATACACACACCAGGTTACTTCATTTACTATAACATTTTCCAGTTTCATCTGTTTTCCTGCAAACTTTATATATAGTTTCATATCTTTACCACTGAATAAAGTCCCACTGTGTATACTATAGTTTCACAATCTCTTCATTTTTGATGGACATCAAGGCTGTTTGCATTTCCTTGCTGTTATGAATGGATGGACAAATATCTCTGTGTTGAATAGTCAGTGTGTTAAGAGAGAAGTAGAGAATAAAAATTTAAATTTCTTGAAATAAATGAATATGGAAATGCAGTTTACCCCCAAGAAAGCTATATCAATAGGGTTGCTTATAGAAATTAAATCTCACATCAAATATTTGGAAATATCTCCAACATATGCATTGTTGTACTTTAGAGAGCTGTCAAAACAAGGAAAGGAGTTTAAGAGAATTGTGTTTGTGAAATAACGTAGAGTAGAAAGACAAGTAACAAATTATCTCAAAGAAAAGGGTGATGTCATATAAGTAGGAGCAGAATGATGGCCATTAGATACTATAGAGCTTGATCTCTATGCTTTTCCTATGGATGTGATATAATACCTAGACATGGGAGGCAGAGGCAGACAGATTTCTAAGTTTTAGGCTAGCCTGGTCTACAGAGTGAGTTCCACAATAGCACTTTATATTCCAGAACACTGGCTAGCTTTATTTTGCCAGGTCTCTCAAACCTTAAATATATTCTTGACAAATGCATTCAGAGCATCTTCAAGACTCTTCTATAAGCAACGTATTCCAAAGAAATGGGCCCTGAGACCCACAGGAAAGTTTCTTTGATAATCATATTTGTATAGATCAGATCATCTACAATTTACAGGAATTGTTAAGTTTTAAAAGCCTGCCTTCCCTTTATATTTTGGAATTCCAATTTTTTGAATTTATTTTACTTTATTTTACAATATAATTCAACTTTACATATCAGCCATGGATTCCCCTATTCTCCCCCCTCCAGCCCCACTCCCCTCCCCACAGCCCACCCCCATTTCCATCTCCTCCAGGGCAAAGACTCCCCCGAGGATTGAGATCAACCTGGTGGACTCAGTCCAGGCAGGTCTAGTCCCCTCCTCCCAGGCTGAGCCAAGCGTCTCTGCTAAGCCCCAGGTTTCAAACAGCCAATTCATGCACTGAGCACAGGACCCAGTCCAACTGCCTGGATGCCTCCCAAACAGATCAAGCCAATCAACTGTCTCACCCATTCAGAGGGCCTGATCCAGTTGGGGGCCCCTCAGCCATTGGTTCACAGTTCATGTGTTTCCATTCGTTTGGCCACTCGTCCCTGTATTCTATCCATCCCTGGTCCCAACAACTCTCGAACAGCCTGGATGTGAGTGGGGGTAATGAAGGGCGAGGGTTGACGAAAAGAGAGCTTGGGGGAGCAGGAGAGCCCAGCTGGATTAAGAACAGAGTGGGAGAACAAGGAATAGGAGACCATGGTAAATGAAGACCACATGGGAATAGGAAGAAGCAAAGTGCTAGAGAGGCCCACAGAAATCCACAAAGATGCCCCCACAATAGACTGCTGGCAATGGTCGAGAAACAGCCCAAACTGACCTACTCTGGTGATAGGATGGCCAAACACCCTAATTGCCATGCTAGAAACCCCATCCAATGACTGAGGGAACTGGATGCAGATATCCATGCTCAGGCCCCGGGTGGAGCTCCGGGAGTCCAATTGGCGAGAAGGAATTCCATTTTTTTTCGTCTTGCCTTTAGGCTTTCTTCACAAAGCATTGCATGATTGAAATGTGTTCTATCTATCTATCTATCTATCTATCTATCTATCTATCTATCTATCTATCTATTTCTTTTTTTTAGTTTATTTGGACAGAACTACTATCAAATTACTTTTTCCTGTCTGGATAATCTGTTTCACATGTCAGAATATGTTTACATGCCCAGGATTCATCAAGAGGAATAAATTTAATAAATAAATTAAATAATCTAGAAGTTTCCTTTGTGTAGGTCTTCTCCATTGAACTCCAGCCTTAGAACACCCAACTCATGCCCTTTAAAGTTCAATAATTCTCTTTTGTGACAAACATAAAACATGTTCCCAGAAATCTGCAAATGGCTCAGAGAGAGCTGATACAACCCTAGTTAACAATAATTCATTACGTCATTTGATAATCAACAAATACATCATGACATGAAGTCAAGACTTCTAGGGGAAAAAAAGTCCAAATCTCTGCATTTTACTGAAGTAGAGCAAATACATTTTAGATCAAAGCAGCTAATACTATTGCTCAAGAATGAAGTCTCTTATTAAAACCATCTTCCAAGTTTATGATTGACCTAATAACAACATAATAGGCATCACTTTACAGTAAAGGCAATATGACAAAAATACTTACAATCTTGGTATAGACATTTCTCTCCCACTTGTGACTTGCCAGGGCCTAAGTTTGGTCATGTGGAAAGTGATGTCATAAAGAGAACAAGAACCCTGTGACTTAAGGGGAATGATGAGAATTCCTTCTGCTTGGGTTTTCTGCCATCTAAAATTCTAAGATTAAAGTTTATTATCACTTATGATTACTGAGTAAGCTTAAAAGTCACAGTCACATTTTAATAAATACTTGATTTTGATAGTTTCAGATTAGTAATATGTTGGGGGTTTCATTTATTTATTTGTTTGTTTGAGACAAGGTATCTCAATGTAGTCCTGGTTGTTGTGGAACTCCCTATGTAGACCAGGTTGGCTTCATACTCTCAGAGATCTTCCTTCCTTACAAGTGTTGAAAAGGCAAGTGCCACCATGCTGGGCCTTATTAACATGTTTGAAAAGAAAGATACATTTCAGCATTTAGCTCTGACAATCTATTAATAACTCAATTCATTTTTATTCATTTACCTTGTGTTAAATCTTTTGCCTAAGTTTACATTTCTTTTTGTCTTCTCAATCTGATACAGACCAACATGTGAAACATGTGTGAAAACATCAGACAGAATGGGGCTGAAGAGATGACTGAGAATTTAAGAGCACTTGTTTTCTCACAGAGGAATTTGTTCAGTTCTCAGCATCTATGTTGGGCTTGTCACAAAGTCCTATAATTCTAACTCCAGAGAATATGACATCCTCTCCTGGCTTCTCTGAACATCCACGCCTGCATGCACATATTCACATCAGTCCATATAACTAAAAATAAATCTTAAAAAAACACAATACTTGAAAAATTACAAACATAATGAAACATCTATGGGCATGTTAAACAATAGAACTCATGTGATATTTGTATTTCTGAGTCTGGCTTATTGTTCCTATTTCCAGTTCTTTTCATTTTCCTTCATCACATGATTTATTTTTACTTTATGATTGAATAAGTCTTCATTCTTTATATATATACTCCTTTTATTTATCCATTATTCATTTGATGATGTGTACAGGTTGAGTCCATCTCTAAGCACCAATAAACATGCATGTAGACATACATTCAATAGAGGTTTGTTGAGAAGTTTCTACATTAATTTCAATAGTTGGTGAAGCAGTTTATATTCCTATGAGCATTGAATAAGGATTCCTCATTCCCTACAACCTCAAAAGCATTTATTGTCATTTGGTTTCTTGACATTAGTCATTCTGTGATGCAATCTCAATTCATTGTAGCATTCAAACCATCACCCCTCTGTCTGTCTACCTCATATCATCTCATTGCACCTTGATCATTCCTATAAACCCATTGTAGAGGTAGTGTTTTAAGTAAATATTCGTCAAGGGCTCAGGTATTTGAACCCTTGGTCCCCACATTGTAGCACTATTTGAAGAGGTTATGGAAACTTTAGGGGATGGAACCTTACTGCAGGCAGTATATCACTGTGGGGCGTGGGGTGGGGGAGAGAGTTTTTAGCTTCATTCCTCTTCCAGTTTACTCACTCTGCTGTAGACAAAATTCTAAATGGTCTTACTAAATAAGAAACCCAGAGCCAAATACAGAGTTAAAAGCCCAAGAGATCAGAGTACTAGCGAAGACCCAAGACTACCTTTAGCTTATCACTCACTGCCGTCCTTCCCCTGAGAGAGACCTTCTTCTGTGTGTCTTCTGTTTTTTTGCTTTCCTATTCTGCCTTCTCATTGGATGTAAGCCCAGCCACATGACTTCCTTGTCACTGCCTGTCTATACAGACCTCATGGTCTCTGTGGTTGGTACTGGGATTAAAGACTCGGGTCACCACACTTGACTGTGTCCTTGATCACACAGAGACTCTGTCTGCCATGCGATCGGATTAAGGGTATATGCTACCACCACCATACTTCTGCTTAATGGCTCGCTTTTACCTCTGATCTCCAGGCAACTTTATTTATTAACATACACATAAAATCACATTTCAGCACAAATATAATATCACCATACTCTGCTTCCTGTATGTGCAAGGAAATGTGTTTGTTGTACATGAACGAGAGTCTACTTACCCTAGATAGGGAACCAAAAACAGACCATTTGAGCATATATTCTGTATTATTATATATTGGCTACATGTGGTTTGCTTTTTAATTTTAAACGGAGTCACCAAAAGATTTCTCTTATTCTCAAAAGTATCTTAGGACCTTTGAACAGAATTATATCTGTTAATGGCTCTGGAGGCTTTTGAAATGGAGATTAATGAATTTGGCATTTTGACATAGCTATGAGAGGGTTAGAAAGTGCATTGTGTTAACTGGGAAGGGGTCCCCAAAAGCTCAGGTGTTTGAACACTTGGTTCCAGTTGGTGGTGCTATTTGGGGAGTTTCTAAAACCTTTAGGATGTGGATGTATGTCCCTAGGGAAGAGGTTGTCTAGATTTCACGGCTTTTCTCCACTTCTAGTTCACTTTCTCTGCTTCTTGTGCACACTGAAATGTGATTAGCCCAATTTCAGAGATAGCCACTGATATGTATTTTCCCTTTGCAGACATTAGCCAAAATAAATTCTTTCATAAATCACTTTTGATAATACTGTTTTATCACAACCATGAAAAATAATGAATACACCGATAAAGTACATATTGGGAATGGTCAATAATATACTGGGAATTTAATAAGAATTTAACATTTCCATGGTGTTGAAGGAACACAGACACACACTGATTCAAATTAAACATGTGTCTGTGCATTGTAGATATTGTATGAATAATACTTAAGTTGAATAATTCATAAATAACAAAAATTTGTTTTTCACAGTTCAGATGTTCAACTTTCTATATGTTAAGGATGAAATTTCTTGAAGATTTTATGGTGAGGGATTGTGTAAAAGACCAGTGAAATGAGAGATTATAATCCAAACAATTTATATCCATAATCTACATATTGCTTTAATAACATCTTTGAAATAAACTATAAATAGGAAAGTTTTATTTGCCCTCACGGCTTTGAAAATTTTAGTGTGATATCACATGGAAAGATTGTTTGGGGCCTTATCATCATGCTGCATGGGAACTGTGGCAGGGGTTTGAGATGTGCATGATGGAGCAAGTTGCTCACATCATTAGCCAGGAAGCAAAGTGGAGGGGTGGTGGAGTGGAGAGGGGAAGATGAGGGGAGGAGAAGATGAGAGGGAGGGAGGAAAGGGAACAGGAGGGGAGGGGAGAGAAGAGAAGGGGAGGGGAGGGGAAGGAAGGGGAGAGGAGAGAAACTAGGGTCCCAAAACTTCTTCAGTAATGTCTTAATTGAATAACAGCTTCCTACTGTGCACCATGTACCAATAACACCACCCTGTGGATTATTAAATCAATACCTAAACTTTCAAGAAACCTTTGTACAAACACAGCAGGAAAAAATATATCAGTCACAGATGTTTATTTTAGCAAACCATTAATAAATCTTTTAATTCTGTATCACAGTAAAAGTTCACATATCCTAAAGCACAATCTGGGACAATAAAACATAAATAAAATTTTTTAAATTTTCCCAATTCACTTAATAATTTTTGTTGCACTTCTATTATGGCTGGTTGTAAGTTGTATACACTATTAAGTACTTGATTTATTATAGATGATATGTGTTTATATATTATATACTTTATCACATGATTTAGTTAAAACAATCATCTCAATCATGTATGTACCTAGAAGGTTGCTTGCTTTCCATTGTACTTAGCTGTAAATTTAATTCATTCCAATACTTCCTTTCTATTACAAAGATATTTTGCTTAAGTAATATAAATTATGACAATGAAATAACTTCAGGAATGCATACAAGAATATGACACATGTACATTTTCCACTGTACCATGTATAGGAAAGCTGTGTTATAAATGGCAATGCGAGAATAGAACACTTTGCCTTTGGAAGAATTGATTTAACAAGTGCTTGATAATATTTCCCAACTGCTCCTTTCCAATCTGATATTAATATACATCTGTTTCATTTCTTTGAAGATTATTCTCTGAGTGCAAATATGTGTCAAATTAAAAAATGTGTTGTAGTGTGAATGTCAAAATATTGTATTTCTGAGTCTACGATTCCGCAGTAGCCACTTTAAACTAGATCATTTGTTTTCAGATTGCAGATGTTCATCATACAGCAAAATTTCTTTTTAATTTTTATTGTATGATTCATGAAATGCAAGCGCTATAACTATGTTATAATTTTCATTGACTTTATTAAGCTACAGAAACCTAGACCTATTTTCTAGTCAGTTTCAGTAAAATGATGAAAAAAGGTAATTGACTTATCTTACAAGTTATCTAATTCAGAACAATATATAGTTCCTCAAGTAATTTCCATTATTAACCTGAATTATGAAAGAAGATTTTTGGCTGAATTTCAGATCAAGTAGTTTTTCCTAGATATTTGAATACAAAATTGCCCATATTAGCCACTGTGTAAGTAGTTCCTAATTTTTCTATTTGCAAAAGTGTATCTAAAGAGATTTGTAATTATATAGAACTACTCAGGAAAGTAAAGGAGCCTCAAGTATATGCAGAATAGATTTTTAATATTTGCTGTGGTTTGGATATAGTTTATCTCTGAAAATTTCACATACAGACAAGTTGATCACAGTGGATTTGTGTTGATGGAGCCTTAAAGAGATATGACTTTTGGAAAGTAATTTGGACCTGGGACTTCATCATTGTAATAAATTCAAACTTGAATAATAGTGTGTGTTGGGTCTTATGCCAAAAACAAGTCCTCTTGAGAATGACTGTTATGAAGTAAGTTCATCCAGAGTATTTGGTCCTTTTTGTAAGTGGCTGTTTTTGTCTGTATTTCTTAGCCATGTTGCACCACAGCCGTGATTTCCTTCCACAGGATATTGATGTCATACTGCTTGGACCTGGCATCTAGTAAAACTACATGTCAAATTAACCTCATTTTAACAAAAAACTCATAGCAATGTCTAGTACCATTACCAACATTCACAAGGTTTCTGAATGACAGAAATAAGCCATTCAAGTTTTAGAAATTATAGAAGAACCATCATTTTACTTTGTTGAATTATTTCTCCCAAGGTAACAGTCATAACAGCTTTTCATAAATTACCTCATACTTGCCTAATAAAAGAAAATTTTTCTTTATATGTAGAATTTTTAAAATATCAAATAAATAAACGAATTTATAAATTCAATGCAGATTTGTGTATATATATATGTGTGTATATATAATATATATATACATATATTATTATTATTTAGTACACATTTATATGTACTAAAAAGCCCCATATCTGTTATTTTGAGTAGTAGCTAATTCCTGGGGGAATAAAATTCATACTTAGAACCTAAATGGTCGTGCTTTCAGTAGAATCTGAAGCTATACATTGTATGTGTGAAAGTGTATGAAGCAAGAATTATGTTTGAAATTGACTCATAACTGAGAATTTGTCTATGTTATTTATGGCAGTTAATATAATTTAAAACTTTGTTACACATATGATTATAATTGGAACAACTTTTGAAGAATTATAATTATCTCCACTATGCATGAATGTTGTGAATAAACACAAATCTACATAAAAAGAAACCTAGTTGCTAATACTTGGTATGAAACAAATGGTCCAGAATTATTTATTTATTTCACTATATTTTATAGCAGTTTGAAAAATTAATAAAGTTTGTGAAGATTAAAATTATATATATTTCCATGATTTTCAAAGAGGACAAAGTTAGAGAAAAGATGAAAAATGCTCGTGCTTATCTTTTAGCTTCTTAGCTTGAGGAAAAGTAAGAAAATCCTGGAAATCAGAGTAAAAAATAATATAAAATACTAAAAATTACCAAAGAAGTGAAATAGCATGCTTCACACAACACCTTGGAACAATAAGCAAAAGAAGAAAAGACAACAATTCTGGACATAGATTGATGTAGCCAGTCAATGTCTGAAAATTCAGGAGAGAACACATGGCATTGTCCCTGTACTGGGCAGCCTAATGGCTGCTGGTGTTGTCATTAATACAAACTAGAATAGAAAAGGAATAGAGATATACTAATCTAGATTGCTATAAATGTCCTGAATGTGAAAAAGATATTGTTGTTTGTTTATTTATACATTTCGTTTCACCACTTAGTGTGGCCTTAAAAAACCTATTACAAATGCCCTTTCCTAGACTTTGGGGTGTCTAGGGTTTATTTAATAATTTAGCATTGTCAGAATGAGAAATGGAATTACTTCTTTATTTCATATGGACGTTGCAGATCAGATTCCTGAAACCAGTTATTTTGCTATATTGTCTCTTGCATTAAGATGTGTAGCAATGAAAAGCTCAATTTAAATATTTGTGGTTAATAGATCATGTTTGATTGGCGTCAGAAAGTTTTCAAGAGAATGGAGAATATTATCAGAGTCCCTGTGGATCCTCCTAAAAATGGCAGCAGCTGTTTAGTCCTGCTGTAAATCAGTTTGGAGAATGCACCATAATAACATGATTCCCATTCAGAGTTTGTTCCTGAAGACGAAGTGGAATTATTTTTTTTTTTTGATTTAGATATATTTTGGCAAAATCAACTTATTACAGAAATGTAAAATATTCAGTGATTTCTGTCCCCTGGAAGAACAGAAAATCATTATTTTGATTATTAATATGAGACACTAAAGAGTTGAAGAATTTTAAAATGAAATGAGTTTTTATTCTAAATTTCAAATATAGGAGATTCAGAATACATGATATATACTTTAATATGATAGAAAAATACAAACATAGAAAAAGAATAATTTTTTTTTGGATTCTCTGTGTAGTTTTGATGCCTGTCATGGTGCTGGCTCTGTTGACCAGGCTGGCCTCGAATTCACAAAGATCCGCCTGGCTCTGCCTCTTGAGTGCTGGGATTAAAGGCGTTCGCCACCGCTGCCTGGCCTTAGACAAATAATTTATGTGTCTCAAAAACCTTTCATTCATTTTTCCCTAGCAGTGATTAAAAGAGGAAAACTCTACTCTTCTGTGATGCTATGGATCACTCCTATCCCTTAGCTACAGTGCTGGATGACAGACCATTGAATGACAACTTGCTGAATAAATGCTTTTACATATTTGGGGAAGAACTAATTTCTATCCCCATTGCTTCATTCTACTCTTAAATGTTTCATTGTTCAGTTGGTTGAACAGGTTAGCTCTTCCACAGTTTGTTAATGAAGGGAAACAGGATATCCTCAATGGAATGTGAACCAGCATACTACTGATATACCTACCCATCCATGGGTTTGCACCACTATTCACAACACACAGGTTACAGGATCAACTCAGATATAAATAAATAAACAATATGTTACATGTTTTAATGTATTTAATATATGTATTGGACATTTTATTCAGTCATAAAGAAGAAGGAAATTACTTCATTTTCAGAGAAATGATAGAATTATATAGCATTATACTGAGTGAAATAAATCAGAGGAAAAAAGACAAATATCACATGCTTTGCCTCATATGTGGACCCTTGGCTAGTCTAAGTTCTCAACACACTTTTAATTAGTGAAAATATGCTTTAAAAAATCTTAAGTTTGAGAAGTATCATATGTGATTAAAATGAAATATGATCATATTTGACGCTCCCCGTAGCCCTCTCCAACTTCTCCCATATCATTCCAACAAACACCCTCCCAAATCCGTGCTTGTTTTCTGTACTTCTTTCTTAAAATAATAATTTCAGTTAGTGCCTAAATATCTGCATGGAAGTAGGATAATCCACTCAACCTCAGGAACCATACAAATTGACACTTCCTCAAAAAGGAATAAGCTCCCAGCCTACACAGCAACGGTTCACTGCCAATAGTAATGAGATGGGGCTAGGAAATCATTTCTCTTTTTTTCCATCTATAACAGGGTTTTGCGGGATAGATTTTGTGCAGGTATTTCAGGTCACCATAGCTGCTTGTAAGTTCATGAGTTCAGCAACCATGTCCAGAAGACAGAATCTCATAGTCCTTTTCATTCTTTGTTTCTTGTATTCCTTTTACCTTATATTTCATGAAATTCCTTTAACTTTGGTTGGTGAATGGGAGTTCTGAATATAATTTACATTTCTTAAATGGTTAAAATAAATGCCTTTAATGGTTATCTTTTAGAATTCTATATTTTGTACTGAAATTTGAAATAGCTAATGAAGACAGCCATTACCCAAGAATCTGAGATTAATAAACTTAGAAAGACAAAAGACCCAAGGATTTCCCATAGTTCCTGCTTCCCAATCTCTGCTAGCTCTCAAATTGTCAAGCTGATGATCAAACCTCTGTTAACCAAACTTAGAGAAGTTTATTGTTCAAATAAAAGCAACTTAAAAAGAATTGTGCTATCCCAAACATTCCCAACTTATTACAAATAAGAGTTAGAAAATACAATGTGGTAGGCCTATTTGGATCTAGATTGATTTAATGATTTTATTCAAATCAAAGATAAAAATATGTCAAAATGAAAACTAGGAACAAGTATCATCTGGATTGTAATGGAAAAGAATATTCCCTATTCTTTTTTTTTTTTTGAGAAAAGAACAATGCAAAGGACCAATCTATGACGTGTAATTAGACAGTGTCAGGTAATCCACTTAGAGAAAGGGACTCTAGAAAGCATGAGGAAAGGTTGGATTAAAGGTGTATAGATAATAATTCAAGTAATATTAAGTGCCTGAGTACTTTATCTGCAGTATTTCCTTGCCAATAAGAACTGTAAAAATGTAAGAAACTTCATGTTACCTCACATCATTCAGTTCAGTTGATTGATCCAAGGAAGAGTTTCAGGGTTGGGAAGAAAAGTTGTCATCTCAGCAGACTTCCTGGGTTGACTGCTGAACCTTTTCTCCTCTTGATCTTTTAGTTTGATGGAAGGAAGGCAGAGAAGTGATAATCACTTTGATAAAGACAGATGCTGAATGAGGTGTGGTTGGAAGGGGTTTAAAAGCTGAATGACCCCTTTCTTACTATATATACATTATACAGTGTGTGTGTGTGTGTGTGTGTGTGTGTGTGTGTGTGTGTGTGTGTGTGTGTTTGTTAGGGAAAATCTTACAACTTAATTCTATTGTATAAAATATAGTAAAAGTAATAAAATGTCATTTTCATATATTTTAATATATCTGATATCTGCTACTCTAAATTTGTGTTGGTTCACTTGATAAAAGAAGTACAGAATATTTAATGACTTCTTCAAAATTAATGAGAATAAGTTTACAGCTTGATGAGAAAGTGGTAAAGACTGTACATGATCAGTGCTAGAAAACCCCCTATAGACAATAAAGAATAGGAGGTTAGAAAAGAATCAAGTATCACTATGACTAACTAAGAGAAAATTACGTACAAAATGAGCAACATTCTACACTGTCACATCTGCAAAAACAGCAAAAATATAAAATAAGTGCTGAATATATGAAAAAGTATAATATATATTCATATGTGTGTGTGTGTATGTGTGTGTGTGTGTTGCTTTTCTGCTTTAGATGTGTGTGATTGATAGAATAGCACTGGGGGAAAATGAATAAAACTTCACATCCAAGTGTAGGAAAAATTGATAATGCATTAGTGCTCTGAATATAAGTGACACAATAGATCTGGAGAAAGGCACAGTGACACCATTGGACAAACCACTCTTCATTGCCCCAAGATCAAATTGGACATTAAAGACCAGTGTCTCACAGATATCGTTATGACATCATACGCTCATTAGTTGACACAGTTTACGGCTGCTTTTCCCACTTCAAGACGCCTAGTATATCTCTCTGTTATTAGTGAAGACCAAGGTTGTTATAGAATATTATTTTAAGGTGTGTTACTTTTGTTTATGTTGCATTTGCTTAACTCTGTGAAGCTTTGTTACTGTACCTCTAAAAAACACCAGGTAGTCTAATAAAGAGCTGAATGGCCAATAGTATGGCAGGAGAAAGGATAGATGGGGCTGCAGGCAGAAAGAATTAACAGAAGTCTGGGAGAGAGGAAGAAGTAGTAGCCAGAAAAAAAAAGGAGGACATCAGGAGTCAGCCATCCAGGTACACAGCAAGCCATGGAGTAAGAGTAAGATTACCAAGGTAAGAGTACAGGAAAAGCCCAGAGGCAAAAGGTAGATGGGATAATTTAAGTTCAGAAAAGTGGGCAAGATTCTGGCTATTATAAATAATGCTGCTATGAACATAGTTGAACATGTGTCCTTGTGGTATGATTGAGCTTTCCTTGGGTATATGCCCAAGAGTGGTATAACTGGGTCTTGAGGGAGGTTGATTCCCAATTTTCTAAGAAAGTGCCATATTAATTTCCAAAGTGGCTGTACAAGTTTGCATTCCCACCAGCAGTGGAAGAGAGTTCCCCTAGTTCCACATCCTCTCCAGCATATGCGGTCTTCAGTGTTTTTGATCTTAGCCATTCTGATGGGTGTAAGATGGTATCTCTGAGTAGTTTTGATTTGCATTTCCCTGATGATTAAGAATGTTGGGCAATTCCTTAAATGTCTTTCAGCCATTTGAGCTTCTTCTGTTGAGAATTTTCTGTTTAGTTCTATAGTCTTTTTTTTTTTAATTGGACTGTTGGATATTTTGATGTCTAATTTCTTGAGTTCTTTATATGTTCTGGATATCAGCCCTCTGTCAGATGTGGGGTTGGTGAAGATCTTTTCCCATTCTATAGGCTGTCGTTTTGTCTTATTGACCGTGTGCTTTGCCCTACAAAAGCATCTCAGTTTCAAGAGGTCCCATTTATTAATTGTTTCTCTCAGTGTCTGTGCTATTGGTGCTATATTTAGGAAGTGATCTCTGATGCCAATATGTTCAAGATTACTTCCTATTTTCTCTTCTATCAGGTTCAGAATAACTGGATTTATGTTGAGGTCTTTGATCCACTTGGACTTATGTTTTATGCACAGTGACAGATATGGATCTATTTGCAGTCTTCTACATGTTGACACCCAGTTATGCCAGCACCATTTGTTGAAGATGCTTTCTTTTTTCCATGGTACAGTTTTGGCTTCTTTGTCAAAAATCATATGTTCATAGGTGTGCAGTTTAATGTCAGGGTCTTCCATTGGTCCACAAGTCAGTTTTTATACTAGTACCAAGCTGTTTTTATTACTGTAGCTCTATAGTAGAGCTTGAAGTCAGGGATTGTGATTCTTCCAGAGGTTGTTTTATTGTACAGGACACTTTTGGCTATCCTAGTTTTTTTTTATTTTTCCATATGAAGTCGAGTAATGTTCTTTCCAGGTTTGTGAAGAATTGTGTTGGTATTTTGATGGGGATTGCATTGAATCTGTAGATTGCTTTTGGTGAGATTGCCATTTTCAACCTAGATGCCCTTCAGCTGAAGAATGGATAAATAAAATGTGGTACATATACACAATGGAATACTACTCAACAGAGAAAAACAATGACATCATGAAGTTTGCAGGCAAATGGATAGAACTAGAAAATATCATCCTGAGGGAATAACCCAGACTCAGAAAGAGAAATATAATATGTACTCACTGATGAGTGGATAATAGATGTAAAGGATAACCAGACTGCATCTCACAACTCCAGGGAGGCTACCTAGTAAAGAGAACCCTAAGAAAGACACAGGGATCACCCAATGACAGAGAAATAGATGGCATCTACATGAGCAAACTGGGAGTGAGGGGCAGGTAATGGAGGTCAAGGGCTGGGGAAGAGAGAGCTTAAGTGGGTGGGAGATCCCAGCTGGATTAGGAACAGAATGGGAGAACAAGGAAAGAGACACTATGACAAATGAAGACCCCCATGGGAATAGGAAGAAGCAGAGTGCTAGAGAGGTCCCCAGAAATCCACAAAGATACCTCTACTATAGACTACTGGCAATGGTCGAGAGAGTGCCTGAACTGACCTACTCTGGTGATTGGATAGCCAAACACCCTAACTGTCATGATAGAACTCTCATCCAGTGACTGGTAGAAGCTGATGTAGAGATCCAAAGCCTGGTCCCAGGTGGAGGTCCAAGAGTTCAACTGTCAAGAGAGAGGAGCGATTATATGAGCAAGAAATATCGAGAACCATGATTGGAAAAAGCGCAGGGACAAATAGCCAAACTAGCAGAAACACATGAACTGTGAACCAATAGCTGAGGAGCCCCCATGGAACTGAAGCAGGCACTCTGGATAAGTGAGACAGTTGATGAGCTTGAACTGTTTAGGAGGCCCCCAGGCAGTGGAACCTGGACCTCTCCTTGGTGCATGAGCTGGCTTTTTGGAACCTAGGGCCTATGCTGACACACTTTGCTCAGCCTTAGTGCAGGGAGGAGGGGACTGGACCTGTCTCAACTGAATCTACCAGGCTGGGCTGAGTCCTCAGGGGAGACCTTGCCTTGGAGGAGGTGGGAATGGGGGGTGGATTGGGGGGCAAGGCTGAGGGGGTTGAGAGGAGGGAGGACAGGGGAATCTGTGGCTGATATGTAAAATTTAATTCATTATAAACTAAAATTTAAAAAAAAGAAAAAAAGAAAAGAAAAGCTGGCAAGAAACAAGCCAAACTAAGGCCAGGCCTTAGTGTGATTTATTTGGTAGCTGGGTGTCAGGCCTCCCCCAAAAGAGCAAAAACAAACAACAACACAAGGTAAATTAGTGTAGATTTCATTGACACAACAGCTTGTAGTATTGGCTCATACTGATGAGATATACAAGTCTTCCTGATCATAAATGTTTTACAGCAACAAGGAAGACACAAAAGCTCACTCTCATCTTGGCTTCTCTTTAATTAAAAAAAAAAGATGACCAAAGTGTTATTTCCAATTGAGAACAGGTACTAACCTGTTTATCCGTTGTATGTTTTAAAATATTCTGTTGCCATTTATCAACCATACATAGAGGTTGCTCTGCTAAATATTAATGCCAATAATTTCTATTTTGCATACTGATTTAATTTTTAGCATAATACAACATAGAGATGGACAAACAATTCTTTTTAATACCAGAGTTTTTAATTTGTTCTATTCATTACTGTGAAGAAATATAAGACTAATCTTTGAAAATCATGTGTGATCTGTGTTTTCCAATGTGGTCAGATATAAAATACATAGCTTTAAGAAAAAAATGTTGAAAAAGAACATGCACAATTGGTGATTTCAACACTGAAGAGACGTGGCCATATACATTTTCTTATTTTTAGGACTAAGGACCACACACTCTTTCATGGAATAAATATAGCATTTACATGAATTTGTGCATAAAAGCATTTTTCATAATGCCCAGTCTTAAGTGCTAGTGATTATTGCATGCCTGAATTTTTATACACATCTGAAATAAAGGTATTTAAAGTACATATTTTTTTTCTAGGATGATAGTGACATCTGTACAAGACAATAAAAGTTTGTTTTTCAGGGAGAATTTTTGTCTACATTTTATTTTATTTAGCAAACTGAATCTTAAGTAAAAATGCGCTACAAGACACATTGGTTAGGTCTAAGTATAAAATATATGTTGTGTTTATTTATGTTTCTTTTCATATGGTTGTAATATTTTAAGAATAGGTGTATCCACATTCCCCCCCACAAAATACCAAACTAAACCAAACCAAACAACAACAAACAATCACAAAATGGGCAAAGTTGTCCATATTTTCTTAGAGATGTAATTGATTTATATCTAGAGGAGATCAAAGCTAGGGGGCACACAGTTCTGTTTTAATAGCATTAAATAAAAGGAGCCGACACTCAGTCTATATTTTTACTATTGCAACTGTCTATTTAAAAGAGGGTTAAGGATGCTTTTTAAAAATTGCAGGTAGCAGCCAGAATTATGAATGCTAAATTTCATCATTCACATGTCAATTTCTATGAAATAAACAAATAAAATTAATAAACAAAACTGTAACTAGAATTATGTGTGAAACTGACCACAGATCAGTAGCCTTGCCACTTTGTTCTTTGGTTTGGGGTTTTGATTAAAATGGAATTTCTAGCCTAGGCTGCATATAAACTTTCTGTACTGAAGAGACTGCTCTAGCACATACCAAACAAGCACTCTATCAATGGAATTCTACCCCTAATCCCTGTATTGTAGTTTTGAAGCAGTTTTGATTTCATTATGATGTTTAGCAACCACAGTGTTATGATAAGATAGTAGTGTCATCCTGCACTAACAACTCTAATGTACATTTAAATTTAATAAACTAAACTGTGTACTTGTCCTCAAATGCATATGGAACATCAAAGGACTAAATGTCCAGAAGTTGTGAGAAAGAAGACACCGCTGGAGGTGTCCCTTGTCCTGATTACAAGCTACAGTTATCAAAACAGCATGATTCTAGAAACACTTTCTTCACTTAAAAATCTAAATATTCAGTAGTCCAGACTTACATTTCTTCCAATTAAAAAATAGGCAATTCTCGTTCTTCCACTAGTACTAACTAAGCAGTTTCATGTCTCAGGGCCAAGTCATGGCAAGATAGATTAGTCTGAGTATTCAAGGTATGCTGAGTGGTATTGAAAGAGGTGGAAAAACATCCTCCAATATGGACTGTTCATGGTGTTTACTCATACCTCTGCTCTGCTTAAAACTAATATGTGAATTTTGTAGGAATAAACCAAAATACAATTTTTCTAATGTTTTACCTGTTATGAGATTTCCACTTATAATAAATTTATCTTAACTCACACCACAACACTTAATCCCAAGTAAAGAATAAAAACTGAATTCAACAAATATCTACTAAGTTGGTAATCTTAACTGTGCTACAAACTACATTAAATAACTGTATAAAATACAGACCTGATATCAATAAGCTTTGTGAAAATAATTGATATGAATTCATCTATTTATAGATGACTTGGAATTGTAAAAAGAAAGATTAGGTAAACAGTAGGAGGCAATATTGAAACAAAAGGAATAACTTTCCTCATAACAATATGACATAAAATATTGCATGGATATTTTGTCAGATGGTTATATTTTATGTTGAATAAAACAATATCATATGATGAGGGTAAGGGGTTTTCCTCTGTCTTCCACATGGCTAGCTCTCTAAATACAAATAAATAAATAAAACATTTTCCAAATGGGTACTATTTTGAATAGTATATTAGAAATATGTGATCTCATTAGTTTAATCATTATTACCATATGTCCATCATTGTACATATCTAATGATCCTTTTAAAAGTATAGTAAGTCAAAATATCTACAGGATACTAGAGTTCAAATATATTTTAAAAGACTGGTTTTTTTTAGAATATTAGTGTGAGAACCTCAGAAAATGTCTCAGTTCATAAGATACCATGTCATAATTCACTTCAGGAACCAGCATGAAAAATATATAAGTTGAGTAAAAAAAAAAAAAAACCTCAATTTGTTACAGTCATTCTATGCTGCTGAGTATCTCAAAGTTGTGTTTGGGTTCTCTGCAGACAGATGTGTTAAACCACCAGTCATTCAAATTTTATCCACTGCATTTTCACATACACAGTCTACATTTGGTCATTTAATAAATGTATTTTGTGTCAAAGTATATACTGAATGTAGTAATTATAGGGTTACCTTTAGTGAGTTGCCCAGAGTCACTGGGTTATGTGTGATGAGAGCTTCATATTGTATGGAATAGTCATGTGTTCTCAATAAGTATCATACTTACTGATCAGTGACTAATTTAATTCAGGGTGTACCTGGAAATATTTAATGTTAAAATCTTGGAGAATGTCAAGCACAGTAATTAAATTATTCAAAAACTTTTAACAGGTATTAACCATCAACAGTTTAACATTGGCCAGTAGGTAGGCAGGCAGTATAGGAGGAACAAAGAGAGAGGAGAACTCTGGGAAGAGGAAGAATGAGTCAGGAGTCACCAGTCAGACACAGAGGAAGCAAGATGTGAAGGCAGAACTGGGAAAAGGTACCAAGCCATGTGGCTAAACATAGATAAGAATTATGGGTTAATTTAAGCTAACAAGAACCCTGAGCCATTAGGCCAAACAGTTTTAATTAATATAAGCATCTGCATATTTATTTGGGTCTGAGTGGTGGCAGGCCTGGGCAGGACTGGAGAAAACTCCAGCTACACAGCATTTTAATTATTTTTCCATATGTTTTCAGACCCCACAAAAACCTCATGTTAAATTTAAGGAAGAAAATTTTGTGTCTATGCCATTTATTCAGTTGTGGCTTTTAAGGAAATATTTATGACTTCTTATATATCCTGGGTTTATTATGTTTTTAAAATTCTGTTATTATCAATGTGTTCATATGTACCCAATGTGTGTGGGTGGGGTATGGGGAGAGCATTGCCAAGTTCCTGTTTAGATCAGAGGACAACGTTGTAGAGTAGATTCTCTCTTTCTATTTGTGCTCAGAGCACTGATCTCAGGTGGACAGGCTTGTATGATACTTTCACCACCAGAGATGTCTCACTGGCCCTTTTAATTTTGTATTCAAGAATTTTTTTAATCTGTGTTCCAGATCTCTATTGCTTGCTTAGAGAAAGTTATAATCTTCTCATATGTAATGTTTATCTACTTTTGTTATTCATGATACTCTTCAGGTAATAGAAAGATGGGAAAGTATGTGGAGAAAATACACAGAAAACATCCACCTTCCCAGATTTAAGATATTTCCATCATTCAGCACACCATATAATAAGTCTGCTAAAATATTTATGCAATATCCTACATTATGCTGTTTTGGATCAGGTCATTCCTTTTGTCCAAAATCTTGTTTCTGTGATAGACAATCCTTTCTCTTTCTCGACTTGTTCTTTCTTATCTCAATCCCAGACTATAAATAGGTAAAAGGTATCAGATCTTTTCAAAAGAAGTGTTTTGATATCAGGGATGATATTTTATGCAAATATTCAATTTCAGTTCATAGCACAGTGACAAGTTGAACATGTAATGAGTCTTGAAAACATCATACTGAATGAAAAACAGAAACAATTCTTCACAAAAACATATGACGCTAACCACAGGGAATGTGCAGAATAGACAAAATAGCAGTGGTAGAATTCAGAAATTTGGAGGAAAGTGAGTAAAAGGATAAATACCAATAGACATGGGGATTTCTTTTTGAGATTAGAACTCATTTTTTGATAATTCCATACATGAATACTGAATTTGCATCATTTCCCTGCTCTCCCCCATCCATATTCTCCCATGTTCTCCTACTCCCTCTCAAATTTTTTACTTCTTGTTCTTTATTGTTATACAAACACACAACCTGCCAAGTCCCTTTACTGTTCATATGTATGTATGTATGTTTAGGGTTACCCAATTGGAATTAGATAGCCTATCAGAAGGCACATCCCTGAAGTCAGTGGACTGGGGCACCTGCTGCTTGATAATGTGTTCTAGATCATCATTTTAAAAACATAATTATTATTCTACAAAGCTCCATGAATGAAGAACCACTAAATTGTATCGAATTTTTTTGAAGTTCAATATGTTTTAACATATATCCCTGACTTCAAATATCAGTCTTGTTTATTTTTTCTTCATGTTTTAGGTATAAACCAATCCTTGGCTCCTTTCATGTTCAATTGAACAAATTTAACATCATACCATTTGAATTATATGCCACTATATCTGCATAAAACATATGAAAAACTTTACTTCTGAAAAAAATGAGAATTTGTAATTCTTTTGACAACCAAGTTTGGTTAACTGGCCAGGCAGTCTGAGCTCAAAGATAGGTGAGAGGGAACCTGGCAATTGTTTTAAGGTTGTTTCCAATGACAGCAACTGTGAACTTTAAAGGAAACATACCTTGGAAACGTAGAAATGGTTACCATTTAGCTCAATGGAAATATGAGTATTGACCATGTATGAAACCCTGGGCTTTAACTGGAACTAATCAAAGACAAGAATAAACAAAAGATATATGATTAGATTGTCTTTCTTATTTCTTCTAAGAGATACAGCTATCACACACTAATGTTGTTGGTTTTTTACTCATTTCTTCTGTAGGGGGCCTACCACCCAGCTCCCAAGTAAATCACACACAGAAGGTTATTCTTAATTATAAATGCCCAGCTTTAGCTTGGTTTAATTCTTGCCAGCTTTCCTTAGCTTATCTCATCTACCCTTCAATTCTGGGCTTTTCTCATTCTCTTACTTCTGTAAATCTTACTCTTACTCTGTGGCTTGCTGTGTAGCTGAGTGGCTGGCCGCTGACCTCCTCCTTCTCTGGCTACTTCTTTCTTCTGTCTCCTCCATCTCTTTTCTCCCTCTATGTATTCTCTATGCTTGCCAGCACCACCTGTCCTTTCTCCTGCCTCAGTATTGGCCGTTCAGTTTTTTATTAGAACATCAGGTGTTTTAGACAGGCACAGTAACACAGCTTCACAGAGTTAAACAAATGCAATATAAGCAAAAGTAACACCTTAAAATAATATTCTACTACAGACTACCCTGCAATTGCACACATACTTACCACAAAACATTTTATTATGGCAGACTGTGGTAATTGTTAAACAGGAAAGTAAGAACTATACAAAGGATTGAAGCCCTGAAACATGCTCTCTCTCTCTCTCTCTCTCTCTCTCTCTCTCTCTCTCTCTCTCTC